>WAAF01019159.1:534181-673974 GCA_013400475.1 Tricholaema leucomelas | reverse complement strand
GGTTGGAACTAGATGATCCTTGTGGTCCCTTCCAACCCTGACTGATTCTATGACCCTGTGATCCTGACTGGCAGCTGAGTTACCCCAGGCATGCAAGGACCCTTATATGAGGCTGGTGAGAGGTGAGGCCTACACCTTCCTTCTTGTAATCATTCACTGCAATCATCACAACTGACTTCTGCATAAAGGCCTCCCTTTGGTTCTGCTGATCCTATGTGTCTGAAACTCACTGTCTACATTTCACCCATATCTGGGGCTCAGCTATAGGAGCTACTCTAAAACCCAACAATCCCTACCCAGCAGAGAAGGGGTGATCAGTAAAAGAAGAGAAGTACATGGCTGAAATTAAAATTAAATTCATGAAATAGCTAAACCAATTTCAATGTCAATATAAAGTACAGGATGTTATAGTCAGCCCAGTAAACATACAGTGGCCACAATAAATGTGAAAGTAGTCCTTGGGAGCAGAATGGGAAACGAGTCCCTCCAGGGATGGAGAGAAGCAAGGGAAGAAGGAAGAACAGGAGCAGCATCAGGAGGAGCCCCCTTCCTCAGCAAACTCCCCACTTTATAATGACTGTGATGGTCATGTTAAGGGGTACATCCAGCTGCCCTGGCTGACTGGATGCTGCTAATAGTCTGAAGATCAGAGAAGGCCTATGATTTTATATCAGCAAAACTAGAACACTCACAAAATAGCTAGATCACTGAATTGATACCATGAAGAGTTGTCTGTTGCTTCAGCAGAGAAGCTGGAGGCACATGCTACTATCTGTAGCCTTACTGTTTAGAGCATCACTCTGATTACTGTTGTCATTCCAGATATGATGTCCAAGAAGTCCAGGGACTATCCCCTGCTGCAGTCACAAAATATCAGTAAGAGTGCCACAAAAATACAAATAAGGACATCTGTTCACTAAAACGAATAGTGTTATGAGGGAAAGAAGCACAGGGCAGATGCATGAATTAATTATCCATAGGAGCATGGGAAAAAGCAAAGGCAGATAAGAACATAGAAAGTCCTAGGAAAGCACGAGCACATATCCCTATGTCTTCCTACATATTCATTTCTTTGATCTGTACAAGCCCAGCTCTGAGGAAGGGAACTCTGCCAGGAATTTCCTTCAGCAACACCTAAACTGGATCATGGTAAAGGAACAGCTAGGAGCTTGTCTTCCTACAGCATGGTTTTAAATAAAAAAAAAAAAAAGAGTGATGCAATAAGAAAGAATAAGTTTGTTAAAAGGAAGCAAAGGGCAGCTCAGAGGCTCAGATCTGCACAGGCACCAAGGAACTTATTTAAGAAGATAGTAGTAGAAATACATACCTTCTCTTAAGACAGCCTTCAGAAAGGGCAGAAGGAAGCTGATGTAACTAACCAGCAGGGTAAGTGAGGTTGTTAGAAGCAAAAAATACGTCTCTGGAAATGCTGAAGTCATGTTCAAATGATGCAAGAAGAAAGAGTTACAGACTCTGGCAGGTTAAATGTGAAAATGTAATCAGGCAGACCTAAAAGCATCTGAAGAATAACTAACAAAGGAATCAAAAATAACAATCCTTTTCTCTATAGAACACATCAGGAGCAGGAATTTTGCCAGAATCTCTAAGGCTAGATTGTTTTCAGGACATAAAAGAGTACTCAGAGAAGACAAGGTCACCACAGAGAAACTAAGTGAACTCTTTGCATTGGTGTTTGCTGTGGAAGAACCTGGAAGATCCCAAAACTGAACCTTTGGTGGGCAACTTATCTGAAGATCAGCCTGAAATTGAAATTAATGTAGACAATATTTGGAATAAATAGATAAAGTGAAAATCATCATGACCGTATAGTATTAACTCCAAATTTCTAAAGGAACTCAAGGACAATGAAGCTGAATTTCTCACAGCAGGGTGTAACCTATTGCTTAAAATTGCCTTTCTTCTGGAAAGAAGCAGATGTGACATCAATTCTTAAAAAGGTTCAACAGCAAATCTGGGGAATGGTAGGAATGTAAAAATCTGATGTGTACTAGCCAAATTACTACAAGTAATGATAAGGAACAGAACTAGGAGACACCTGGATAGATCTGATTTATTTGATAAGAGTTAGCATTCTATTGAGGGAAATACTGATTTACAATTCTGGTAAAAGTTTTTCAAAGGATCCAAAAAGTATGTGGGCAATATGGAGGTGATGCTCTTAGTATAGTCTACTCTGGTTTGCAAAAGACCTGAGTAGAACAAAGAAGTTTATATCAAACAATTTTAACTGTATCATTGATATATTTTTTCTATATTAACAGAGTGATTTGTACTATTATATGATTAAAATATTAACAGGACTAATGTTACATTCTTACCTCCTTTTTAAAGGCATGACTTCTTTAACCCAATAAGATAATTTGAATGCAATGTAAATTATAGAATGATAGGGACTGGAGGGGACCTTTGGAGATCATCTAGTCCAACCCCACTGCTAATGCAGGTACATCTAGATCAGATTGCACAGGAACATGACCAGGTAGGGTTTGAAAGCCTCCAGAGGAGACTCCACAACCTCTCTAAGCAGCCTCTTCCTGTACTCCATTGCCTTCAAACTAAGTTCAAGTACTCCATCACCCTTATTAAAGTTCAAGTGAAACCTCCTCTGTTTTCTAGTTTGTACTTGTTATCTGTTGTCTTGTCACTGGCCACCAGTGAATTCAGCTTCAGGCTAGGGCTAGTCCTAATGGCTAGGGTTAAGGTTTGAAAACCAGCAAGTTTACAGGGGGTGATGAGAATAATGGTACAAAAAGGATTCCAAGGAAATACAGGACAGTTGTCTAGAAGATCCTTAGGGATGGGCTTTAAACATGCTATGAAGCTTCAGTCTAAGCCTTTGACAAAGTTCAGAAAAGTTGTTTGAGTGTGCTTCTTGATTCAACATGGAAGAAAACGTCAAGAAAAGCAGAAAATACCTATCACAGGTAAATTCTAAGACAATATTACTCTTCATAGAATCATCTAATCATTTATGTTGGAAAGTACCTTTAAGGCTATTGAGTCTGTGAGACTATGATTAAGCTTTGCTCCAATGCAGTCCTGCCACAGATGGTGTGACAGGAATGGTAAGAACTTGAACTCCATGTGAGTAGAAGCCCTAAGAGATTCCTTAAGGACAACATCAGGCTAGGGGAGCCTGAACCTATCTAAACAATGAGGACTTGAGAAGTTTCATGAATAATATCTATAGTTGATTGTTAATGTGCCACAAATTTTTCAGTGAAGTCAAAAGAATAGCATATGGCAAAAGTCTCAATTCAGACTTATTTTCACCAGTGATGCCTGTGGAAGTCTTGGGATCTCAGTGGCAAGGAATTTTAAAGGAATTCCATTTCTAAATATATAGCAGGCTAATAAATTGGAACAGTAATTCTTTTTCCATTAAATTTAACGGGTACTTTTTAAATTTAATGTGTTTGTGACATTTTTGGAGAGTCATATTTCCTTTGTTGTCTTCACACTGCTTCGGAGTTCCACCCCAGGGTACTTTAAGAAACTGTAACTTGTAACTGATGTAAAAACTTGATTGGCAGATTTTTGTGTGTAAAATATATGCTTCATGACATCTGAAAGTATTTCTTGATGGAATCTACTTTATTCTCTATTAGGCTGTAGTTCCTTTCTGTTATGTGAAAATGTATTTTTGCATTGGGTACTGTACCAAATACATTGCTTTGTGTACTGTCAGTAAAATGTTAAATATTGCTTATGGCACTATGATGGGTATCTAAAAGTACAAGAGGAACATTTCTATTTTGGTAAACTGCCCAGAGCTTCAGTGAAAATGGAATTTTAGTATTTTGGTGTGAAGATTACCAAAATGCAATTAAAGCACAACAAACTAGATCAAGTACTTTGAGGAAAGGACAATAAAAGGAGACAAGAGTAAAGAAATGTACATTATTCACCTGGATTCCATTATTCACCTGGATTCCAATCCAGTATCAAATACATTATTAATGAATAGGTTAAGAAAGTAAAGAAGTAACACTCAACCAGATAGCAAGCTGGCTTGATTACAAAGTGAAGGAAGACCATAACTGTAAGAGGAAGATGACAAATGCAGCACCACACAGCTTAGCATTAGCATTAGATACTCACTTTTGTCACATTAATGAACAGGACAACTGAGAGAGCTTCAAGGTGTGCAATTTGATGTGTCAGTAATATAGATAACATCTTGTCATGAACAGTAAGGAGGAAAATTAAATTCAGACTGAATCAAAAAAATATGGCTATACATATGCCAGAAAAGTGAAACTTAAAGTGTCTAGAAGTAATCATAAGGAACTTAAAAAGTAACAGAAATTATGCCCTAAAGTATGGGCTATGCTGAGTATGTCAAAGACCTGGCAGTGTTCAAGACAAAGTTTAAAACACAAAGTAATTAGATAAATTATTATATTAAATTATGGTCAAACCATTTGGTAAGAAATGTGAAATACCACATAAATACAATTAGCCAGTCAATATCTGGCAGCAGCTAGCAAGGATAACAATTATGTGCACAAGATGGAGACGCTAAATTGATGCTCATAGTACAAAGGAATGTGAACAGAATTGAAAAGTATAATATTAGTTTGAATTCGTCCTAGGAAGACAAAGATTAGCAGTTCTTTCCATCAGTTTACTTTTTCAGCTGTCTTTGTGCAACAAAGTGATAACTGTGCCAGCAGACACATTAGTGACTGACAGAACCGTGAAATTAACTTTTCTCTTTCCCTGAGAATCTTCTAGTTATTCTCAGAAAATCAGAGGGAAATAAACAGGTACAGGACAGCACTTGTTGAAGGATTGCTGTGATACTTCTGGAAATAAAGACAGGTTTAGCACACTGTATTTCAAAACTGTGTATATTAAGCACTAAGTATTCTTCATTGCTGTACTCCCTCACAAGTGCAGTAGATGCTAAATCAATCACTGCTGTACATATCCTTGCACTTTGAGTGTTGCACTGTGAGTCCCCCATCCTGCTGAAAGTGTATGCTCAAGAACAGTGAGTAGATGCAATAATATTGCTATAAAATTCTCCATTTACATAAGTCACATGTAGGCTTATTCTCCCACCTGCCTTTTCCAAATGCAGCCATTTGGAGAACCAGTTAGACAAGGTTAAGACAAGTGCAAACTACACTTCACTGCATTTGACCATAATCATTATCACTGAAGATGGATTACTCTTTTTACAACAGCAGCTCACACATAAATATTTGTCGGAAGTAAAGAAATAAGTGATGCTACTTCAAGAGCTCTGAGGCTACTCTGACTGAAAATACAAAATAGTAAGTGGGCAACTCAGTCCATAATTAGAAACTGTTCATGGTTTCTTACATCTTTGCATCTGGGACTAATACTTGCCCTCAGACACTTGTCTTTGTTGAACTGCAGTAGACGATGATCTTGCTTTGTTATTCACACTTCAGTTAACTAGATTACAGCAAAACAGTGTGAAACCTTCAGCCCTCTGGGAGTTCTAACCTGATATTTATTTTCTGAGAATCAGAGTAAATTCTGGATACATAAAACTCATCCTCCACTTTCCATATTGCTTTTTCAGAGATTTGAAGTTTGAAAATTTAAGAACTTAGTATTGTGCAACCTCAAGTCAAGACAACTGGAAGCCAGAGGATGAAGTATGTGATGTTACAGTTTGACAGAGCTGCTTCTTTGTCAGCCTGTTAGGATAACAGATACCTGTATGACAGACAAAATTCTGGAGGGATTGAGGGTAGGGGCAAGAACAAAATTAGAATCAACTCTTGCAGAAAGAAAATACCGTTACAGTGCCACTACCTTCTGTTTCATGTGCAAGATCAGCTAAAACACTAAACAGAACCCTTCTCAACAGAGCAAAACAAAAAGATGACTGTATGTTATCCTAGTCTTCTTAGGACAGAAGTTAGATGTGGACAGTCATCACTCATCATTATAGGAAGGAATTAAAATAGTAAGATAGTAAGAACAGCACAAGAAAATTAATACAATAGCATAGCACAGCATACATATTTTTTCAGTGAGTTCTACACTTCACTACCTAGAGTAATACAGCTGTTTTCTTACCGATGTCAGATGCCTGTGGGGAAAATAGGACTGAAAGTAGTAATTGCCGGGGGGGGGGACGGGGGACTCTTTCTGAGAGGTTTCTGTGCTGGGGATCAGGATACTGAGAGGAAAATAAAATTCCTTGTCCCAGTGGAATCCTTCTCACAGCAAGAGGATGAACTAATCTCTGTCATGCTGGCCTTTTTTGTGTTGGTTCTTGTAGATATGTGTGATGGTTTGAGAGTTACCCCACCCCTCCCACTTAAGAAATCACCCAGACTAGACTCAGCCAGCTGGAAGTTAAGAAATGAAGCTATATTTACAACTTAGCACAATTTACAAGCATATATACACACAGTATTTACAGTTGTATACAAGTTAAAAGTAATACAGAAACACAACAGCCCTCCTGGAGACTCTGATTTCTGATTTATTACTTTTATGGAGAGTCTTTGTGGTTTTCTTTTGATTCTCTTGAATTAGCCTATGTCTGTTCTTACTTAATTCTTAACATATCTCAGGTATTTTCATCCTCTTACAGAGTAAGATAAAGGTGATATCAGATTATCTGATAAATCTTGGATCTATCCTTCATATCTAGTCTTTTCATAAGGAATTTTTTTCCCAAAGACAGTCAGATATCTACTTTTGGTAGATTTCCAGATTTTGTATCTACACATTAGGATGTAAATTATCCCTATTCTCCCTCCTTAGAGCAATCTCCTGAAGCTTCTTTTCATAATATTGTCAGTTTCTAACTTTTGAATGCTCAGTTTTGTAATATGAATGACTGTTTTTTGGTAGAATCTGCAAAAGAGAGCAATCTGCTGTTAGCATGACTGGCACCAGTGATATTATTCTTACTCTTCGTGAGTACAATGATGAAAACAAATAGGCCAGATGCATTTGAGAATAGTTTCTTGTGAATTCTTGAGAATAGTTCTGGACAATTTTCCATTTAATTGTTTCTTTTACAAAGCTTTCAAGATATTCAGAGTTTTTTAGTAAGTCTTTCTATTACATTGGAAGAAATATAATGTTTTAAATAAGCGTGCAGTGAATGAAGCTATAAAATGAAATGAGGGTAGAAGCAGAAACAGAAACAATCTTACTGCCTCACTGTTAAAAAATGGACTTAGTGCAAGTTCTTTGCTTTATGTTATTAAGTGGAGAAGAATTAATATAACAAATGTATTTAGAATCATAGAATGGTTCAGGTTGGAAGGGACTGTAAAGATTATCTAATTTCAACCCCCCATCTTGTTGGTAGCTCACAACTAAATGGTCATCAGTTCTAGTTGGTATGGAGGTCTTGAAAATTTTGTTTTATATTCATTACTGCTATGAATAATCTGCTTAATCTTCTCAAATTATAATTGACAAAAATGATGTTTCATCCATGATGTTTGCAATAAAAATAATATGGCTTCAGGCATCAACTGACAACATTATTTTCAGAGCAGAGTGGAATCATTACTCTTGAGAGACAATCAACTGTTAAATCAATTATAAAAATATAGACAGTTTCAGTTAGCTTTGTTTGGTATCCCAAGAAATTCAAACACTTAGTCTAGCTGCCTGAGGCATCAGCTAAGCAAACCTATGATGAAATTCCAACATTTCACATGAAAGTAAAGCTAAAATATTTGAGTAAATCTTATCCAGGAAGAAATTAATAGAGTGCAGGTTGACACAGGCATCACGACTACGCTCAACCTCTTTTATCCTTCTCTGTTTGTTAATTACACTGAAATCTGAAGTCCTCAAATGTACTGGTAGGTCCTATTCATAGCATTTACAGTAACAGTTTTCCATAAAGCTGCCTTACTCTATTCTTGTGTTCCACCTCACTTCCCTAGGAAAATAAACTCAACCAAAATTCAAACCAAAAATGCAAAAGAAGATAGAATCAGCTGATGATATGGCATATTACCAAATCCACGTGAAGTTCATGGGCCATACCTAAGCCTACTGTATGAGAAATTTTCCCTGCAAGCAGTAGTGAAGGAATTCTCCCAAGCACTACTGAAAATCACAATATTGTCTTTAGATTATGACTGACATAGTTTTAAAATATTTACATTATTGATCAGCTCCTGCATCTCCTCATCTAAATGTAAGCTGTAATCAATAAATCATAAATATCTCACTTTATTCCATGGGATATGAATTATGCAGCTTTCCATTGTTTTCATATACATATGTATATGTGCATGTGTGTGTATATATATGTATCTACACATATATATGTAATGCTCAGCCTTCCCAAACCCCTCAGAAATAAAATTATTTCCAACAAATAGGTGTACCTATCATTGTGTTGTGACTCCTTCTGTATACTGAGTAGTGAATTTAAATAGTATAGGATAAAACGGCAGAAATTGTTTATGCATTCTAACCCTGCAACCTTACAATTTAGAAGATAAATGCACCTAGGTCTGATTTTTAGGAAAGGATTTTATTTTACTTTGAACTGTGCTCCAGTGTCATAAGAATTCAGAATGCTCAGGATCTCAAACTGTTTACTATAGACAGACATACAGTAGAGTAGAGTAGGTAGACAAATGTCTCTGAATTTCTGCAGCGTTTCTAGAAGAATAGAGTTTTGGGTTGCTCTAATACCACAATATATCTGCCCCTTTCTGATTCTGTAAGCTGTGAAGTGTTAATAAGAAATGGTAAAACTTAATAAAAACAGTCTTTGCTTTACAGTAAAATACTTATTTCAGGGAAGGTAAAATGCCTAGGATACTTTACATAGTGGAAAGTCATGTGAGGCTTGTAGCAGGACTTAGGTTGACTTTTTGAGTACAGCTACACTTCACCACAAAGCTACGCCAGGGGAAATTTAGGCTTGAGGTGAGAAGAAAGTTCTTCACTGAGAGAGTCACTGGCTACTGGAATGGGCTGCCCAGGGTGCTGGTGGAGTCGCTGTCCCTGGAGCTGTTCAAGGCAGGATTGGACCTGGCACTTGGTGCCATGGTCTAGCCTTGAGCACTGTGGTAATGGGTTGGACTTGATGATCTATGAGGTCTCTTCCAACCTTGGTAATACTGTGATAATTAAGAATTTAAGTAACTTTATTTCAAACCACAAGGAAAAAAAAACAAAACTTGTTTTAGAGGTGTCTTTCGCTATGGAAAACTAACCCATTAATCTGTATGACAATTATTACTGTTCTTAAAACTAAACCACTTAAAGAGCCTGGGAGTTCTTATGGAGAAGTTTAGAACTTCAAATTAAATTTGAAGGTATTACATACTGAGTTGCCTGCTTTTTTGTTGTTTGTTTTGGTTTTTTTTATCCCATCATTTTTAATTACTAATACATTTACATAAAAATGGGATCTTTATTTCTTGAAAGCTCATCTGCTCCTGCTGTTTATTCTTCATTGAAAATGTCACATGCAAAGGGTTAGATCTTTGGGTGAAGTAGAAGCAAGAACAGATGTGCATAAAAGAATTTTTTTTTTTTTAATGCAAATATTATTTTTAATAATCCAGAAGAGGATAAAAAGTGAAAGTACATGCTCTGAAAGCAAAATTCCAATATCTTTTCCAAGAGATACAGATGTCCCTCCAAACTAAAGTAATTTTGAACTTTAAAACAGAATAGAGAATATGAAAACACAATATGAAAACCTAAAGATTCACTAGATCATTGTTACTCAAAAAAAAAACCCCAGTTTGGTATTCATGCCCTTAGTGCACAAGAAGGAAACACAAGAGCCACACAGGCAGGTTCATTTAAGCCCTCAAAACAAGGCTTTTCCTATACAAAAGTTTCTAATTTTTAATGGTCCTTTATGAAACAAAAGGCTGATTTCTATCTGAAATGAGGCATTCACAGTGTAAAAATCAGCCAGTCAAATACTTATGCCTTAATGTGAAGAAATCAAAAGCAGTCAGCACTGAATGAACACAAACTATGAAACCTATTGGCTCCTCCATGTGCAGATCCAGTTGAAGCATAGCAGTGCAACGCTTAGAGGGAGTTTGCACCATGTGATGTGCTTTCAGAGAGAACTGAAGGCATTTAATACAAGAACCCTGTTTCTGTTTCTCAATAATGTAGCTTGATTTCAGATACCAACAATATCAAGTACATTAAAATAGTAACAAGAGCTTGGGCTGTATTAGAAGTATGATGAAATCCATCAGAGACTCACACATTAAAATAAAATTGTTCTCCTTTAAAAGAGCTATTATGCTCTACCAAATTTTATTGAAGATTATATGGTCTTCAGATAGCTCTCCCAGTTAGGTATACAATCATTTCAACTGCCTGCAGCCTGTCTAGGAAGCATCTTGAAGTTCATCACACCCTGGGCACTAGAGTGGTGATGACAGTAAATGAGCTGTTACTCATCAGATATTCTAAATCTGTACACAACAATTTGGCTGTGTAAATAAGGGTTTTGGAATGACAACGTAGCACTAATTATTTCCATAGCCAGATCCTTAGTCCATGTGGGGTAAACTAGAGGCAGCGCTGCCTCTCTGCTGAAAGGGGGCACAACTTGACAGGGGAAAGTGAAGGGGAAAAAGGAAGAGGAGGGGGAAGGGAAGGCCTTTTTTAAAAAAAAATGAGCCCTGCTAAGAAAAATACAGCTCTGTCAAAGCACCAGACCTCATTTGGTGTTTGACCTCGTTTCTTCTGGTACAGAAAATGACACAGAAGCAGAGGCAAGGCCCAGAGAATGCTTTACCTGCAGCCAGGGAAAAATGACAGTGCACTCAGACCCTCAGATTCAAATCTGCAAAACAAATTAATTGCTACTAATAGAAACAGAGCAGAGAGTCCCTTTTACATTGTTTTATCCTGTTTAAAAGGCAAACATTTGCACACTGCAAGCCTCAAATGGATAAAAGCTACCATGAGAACTTATAAGCCATCTGCTAGCTTCCTAATGAAGCCAGTAACTATTATTGTTTACAGTTGAACACCGGGGGTCATGCGTATTTGCTGTAATGAAAGAATCAATGCATCACTGCAGATGCTAAAAGAGAACGTCGTTTGGTTTTTTTTTTTCCAGACAGCTAATTATAAATACAATAAAATAGCAAATAACAAAAAAAAATCTGTTCATCTCCATAGAGAAATAGAGCTTAGCACACCAAATACAAAATGCAGCACTGTTCTATTTTCTAGTAGTCTCCACTTGACAGACTCAGCTTACAGAAACAGAATCACAAAAAGTTACACCCTGATACTTAACAAATAGCTGATCACCAAGGAATGCTTAGCCCCTAATTCTCTAATCTTAATGAACTTCCTGCGTTATTTAGTTGTATTGTTTATCGGAATGTAATGATGAAGTGTGCATTAGCAGATACGCCTCTGTTGCTGTTTTGCTCTGTTTCTCTTACATGAAGAAGACACTGTGATGTACGAAAACTTGGCTCAGTTGATCTATTAAAAATGTCCTGAAGTTTCTTGGATTGTTTCAATAGTTGGTTGAAGAGAAACTGATACAGCAGTAGCACAATAGATTTCTGTCTTGCTATCTTAGCACTTGAAAATGCACTTAGAAAAATTAATGCAGTAATATTAATTCCCAACACTTTGCAAAACCAAAGAATGAAAAGTAATTTGGCCTTTGTACCTGCCAGAGATCTTAAATTAACTGAAAACAAGCCATTAATTTTGAAATCTTGCTAAAAGCCTTTATCTGCTTTAAGGAAATGGTTTAGTGTAGACCCTTCAGTGCCGTGTTCAACCAGATGTATTCTGATTCTGTACGTGGTGCAGGGGGTGGGAACCCCAAGGAGAGGCCCCACTGCAACCTTTTACTGTGGCTTCTCCTTGTACATGGCCACACACCCATGGCACACAAACCTGTCATGTGAACTGCACATGCCACGCATGTTCCTGAGGTTTGCACCTCCCACAAGTGAGTGGACGGAGATGCTGGATAAAGAGAAGGTGGAAAGACCTGCTTAGCATTCAGAGCTTTGCTTTGGCACACCTGGCTGGACCCCTTCAGAGGAAATCAGTAAAAGAGCCAAGTAACTGAAATATAGAAGAGGATTAGAAGAATAATTTAATTCCAGGTCCTACTCGGACAACATTTCCATCTTTCTGGACTTATGAGAATACCTTGATTTATATGTCTTAATTATCTGTTTCAGAAAATGTCAGAGATAATACTTCCTTCTCTAAACCACAGGCAAGTATATAAGAATATACTTGCTTCCCCAAATTACAGGGGAGTGGCAAGAATTAATTAGTTAATGTTCACAAAGTGCTTTGAAGGCAGAAAGCACTCTATAAGGGCTAATTACTAAATCAAAGGTTTATCTGACTTTACTACTAAACCACTAATAAAATAAGTTACATAGCTGTTGCAGGTTGGAAAAGGCACTTTTACTGTCTAAAAGATATAGAGGTTTTAATTAGCAAATGTTTTGGAAGCACTTTGCCGAGAAAAAAAATGCTAACTGTTAATAAAGGTTTTCCCTAATGAGAACAGCTACAAAATATGAACTCCTGGATGCTACTATAACATCTGCATATATTATCTAAAGTTTTGTCCCATGACAACAATATTTGTACTTGAAGCACAATTTTTGTAATATTGATGAAAAAAATTGTGGCTATGTTTGTCAAATAATTGCTCAGATACAGCAAGAGATTAAACGTATCATTCTTAGCAGAGAATAGCAAACCCTAACATATTGTCAAATTATACATATATACACATAGCATTATTTTTGCTATTTAACATAAATTTGTGCTTTGCTAAGCTTCCAAGCTTCAGCTCTTTCAAATGCTCTACCGTACCTGTGCATATGACCTGTCACGTACATGTTAGCTTAAAATCATATGTTTTATCTTAAAATCTAAGCATGCAACAGATGTGAATCTTTTATGTATAGGCAGGTAGAAAGACTGAATTCTGAAGAGCCTCGAGCCTTCTGAAACACTGTGGATCTTTAAGTTTGCATAGCTCCATCCTGCCAGGAGAAACCTTCTGTTCACCTGTTTTGAGACACTTGTTTCCTCTCTGGATGTAATATAAACCTAAGCACAATTATATGAGCATGTTGATTTATTAATATGTGTACAGTAATTAATGTGTATTAACATAACTGGTTTGGATCCCTGCCTACATACATTTTAGACATAGGTTTGATTTTAGAGCTTTCAAAAGTCATACTATTATTTCAAAATTATCAGATGGTAATCAGTATTTCTCAAGTGCCTAGGCTACTGGTTTGTAGAGAAGCTTGAAAGTAGATTTTGATAAGCTTATTACCTGTTGTAAAGTCTGCCTGTGGCTGTAGAAAGCATGAAACCTTGAGCAGTAAGAAAAGCATATTAATCTGCTTTGCTAAGAGGGGAGAGGCAAGCCAGCATCCTTTCTGCTTAAAACCGTGCTGATGGCAGGAGGATGAAGGTGCAACCAGCCAAGCCTGCTCAGTGAAGCAATGCAGCCTGGCTGCTGAGGCAGAAGGTGCCCGTTTCCACAGTCCAGGAGACAAATAACTCATGCTGTCTCCAGTGCTTCCACCAGAGAGAGGTCCAGGTGTTGAACAGAAAAGAAGAGTCTGCTCTTTCTGATGTCACGGACCTTGAGCTTCAAAAGGTCCCAGTCTAACATCCCTGGGGTAGGTGGTAGTACGTGTTCATTAATTTGAGCTATAAATGGCAATTTCATATGTCAGGAAAATGTCCAGAAGATGATATGCTACAGCAGGGGGTTATGTCCATTTCTGTGCTCTGACTGCAGCATTTCTAGGCAGGTAGGGAGAGTCAGAGCAGCAGCAGGAGGGATAAACCTTTATCACTGCACCAATTTGTCAAGCTGTCCCTGAAGGAAAGATCACTGAGATTTTTTGGAAAGGGGACAGGGTTCAGGGCTGGGGACAGGAAGGGCCATCTAGGAATAGACAGCAAACTTGTTAAAATGTCAAAGAGGTCCTCAGCAGAAGAAAATCAAGATTACTGAATTTCCCTAAGCCCAGAGGTTTTTTGACTGTTTTCATGGGTTGCAAATTTACCTTATAAAACTTGTAATTGTTCTACCTTTATAAGACAATTTAATAATAAGTAATAAATAAACAATCCAAACTATTTTGCAGTTAGTCTAAAATTACACCTTGCATTATACCAACGCATAAAGCAAGAACAGTACTGCTGAAATAAGGTCTCAAATGATAATTGTGTTCATATTATTACAACTATTCCCTCTTAGTTTTAAAAGAATACAGGGAATTGTGTGGCCTTTCTGAAGGAAGTTTATGGATTTTAAAGTTTATGGATGGTATTAACCTCATTGTGACAAAAGAAAAACCCTTTTTACTTCTAATGCTACTTTAATTAAATAAAAATGGACTTAGGTATAATATAGATATACACAAATCTCTGTTTGGAAAACCTCAATGTGAGTGCACCCTCAGCAAGTTTGCAGATGACACCAAGCTGTGTGGCATAGTTGACTTGCTAGAGGGCAGGGATGCCATCCAAAGGGACCTGGACAGGCTGGAGAGGTGGGCCTAGGCCAATCTCATGACATTCAACAAGGCTAAGTGTAAGATCCTGCTCCTAAGTCAGTGCAGTCCCAAGCACTGACTCAGGAGCATGAGCCGGCAGTGTGCACGTGCAGCCCAGACAGCCTGTGCTGGGCTGCATCAAGCGAAGCATGGCCAGCAGGGCAAGGGAGGGGATTCTCCCCCTTTGCTCTCATGAGACCCCACCTGGAGTATTCTGTGCAGTTCTGGAGCCCCCAACACAAGGACATTGAGCTGTTAGAGCAAATACAGAGGAGGGCCACAAAAATGATCAGAGAACTGGAGCACCTCTGCTATGAGGACAGGCTACAAGAGCTGGGGCTCTTCAGCCTGGAGAAGAAAAGGCTTCAAGGAGACCTTATAGTGGCCTTTCAGTATCTTAAGAGGACCTACAAGAAGGCTGAAGAGGGACTATTTACCTACAGGAAGGCTGCGGAGGGACTATTTACAAGGTCTTGTAATGACAGGATGAGAGGTAATAGGTTTAAACTGGCAGAGGGGAGATTCAAACTAGATGTTAGGCAAGGGTTCTTTACAGTGAGGGTGGTGAGACACTGGCACAGGTTGCCCAGGGAGGCTGTGGATGCTCCCTCTCAGGTTGGATGAGGCCTTGAGTGACCTGTTCTAGTGGGAGGTGTCCCTGCCCATGTTAGGGGGTCAGAACTGGATGATCTTTGAGTTCCTTTACAACCTAAACCATTCTATGATTAATAAATTATGCTGATAAAATATTTCATCTTGGACAGCAAATTGTGGGAAAAAAAAAAAAAAGTGTGGTAGTACTGGGCCAGGCATTTGAGCTTTAGAATATGATGGCCAAGAGTAAATTTGTGTTTCAATAAGAAAAATAAAAAATCAAGTATCTGGAAAACAAGCATGCAGGTTATTTTTAGAGGACAATGGCCTTGATCTTTGGAATCCCCATAGCAGAAGATCTTAGGCTGTGGAGAGGCATGGCCAGTCTCCACCCAGGCAGAACACAGACAGGGCATTAACACAATCCATGATGTACAACCTTGTTTTTCTATCAGACTCTTCCCCTCCATGCCTTTTTTGTTCCCCCGGGGCCACCTGGCCCATTATCTTAGCTGGCCCTTTATCTGTTCCTCTACTCCCCTCCCACAGAGGAGCCTCTCTTAACTCCTGGAAATCAAGGCTGTTTACAGCTCTACACAGCTCATTATTTTCCTTTCTTGCATTTCTCCTTTTTGCATTCCCACATTAGGTCACAGAAGCAATCCTAGGACACAAATCCCAGTGAGATGCTGTGGCAGAAGGAGTTAATTCAATCTATGGCAAATAACCCCATGGAAATTATAGAAGAAGTGGATAGATGCTACATATCCCTATATTTGGCATTCCTGGGGAGTGAGTTCTATTTCTGATATTCAAACTTAAAAAATATATCCTTTAATTAGAACAGAGTCAGGGAAGAAAAATGAAAATTATTAAATGACTGGAAATTGATCTTTAAAGTGAAAACTTATCAAAGAGGAGATTAAGAAGTGGTTTGATCATATTATGTACATTTGCAAACCAGAAATAGTAATTTCCATTTGCAGAAGATAAGATTTAAACACATCTGATGAAATACAAGAGTGAAAAATTTCTGACATGGAAATGTTTACTTCTTTCCTATAGAAGTACTTAGTTCTGCTATACATAGAACACTAAAATTAAAATCCAGTATTTGAACAGGATGCAAAAACCATGTGCTTGACTTGCTTCAAATAAAAATTCAACAGTTACATTCAACTCTTTGGGTTTCCTGCAATCATTTGAAAGCAACCCCAAAAATTATTTTTTCAGTCTGGCTTGGTACCAAATCATCCTTCTTTACTTTATAAATGTAGGTTTCTTCCCACCTGTTACATTTGTGACTTGTCACAGAACAATTTGCTTATACAGGCACACAGATTAAAAATACGACAAAACCTAGCTCCACATTAAGGCAATTTCACATCTCAGAAATCATGTGTAACAACCCATGTAGATTATAGCCCAGTGTTGGTGAGGAAAAGCGTGGCTTTGCAGAGGTTAAGAACCCTGTCATACTCTGGAATTGACACTGTTTGCCCTATACTCAGCTGAACGGCATTTGGAATGGGGGATCATATTAAGGATTTAAATCATTGGATTAACAGGACTTCACTTGGTGCTGCAAAAGTATCAATTGTCAGGTAAAGCAGCAGAGAAAACATAAAGTGTTGACATGCTTATTATGGGTTGTCTTTCATCCATCACTGTTTGGCTTTGGGGTTTTCTGATATTCCTTAGTTTTCTGCGGGTCCTTCAGTTCAGTATCTAACATTGTTTCAAAAAATATTACATGAGAAGACATCATAATAATTCTGTCACAATGATGTGGTATATTTCAACACAGGAATCCTCTGTAAATAAAGTGAAGGGAAATGAAAAAGAATTTTAGCTCTGCAGACTGATTTAAGGCCTTTGATTTTACTTTGATTTGGAAATGTCATGGTTCACTGAAAACTCGCCAGAGTGAGTTTAATGGATTAGAATATATTATTAAAATGAGATTGCTAGAGAAGTGTATTCCACAGAGGTAGAATACTGAGAAGGGAGATTGAACAAAATGACTGGCAAAAGGCCTCTGCTGCATTAAAAGACAGTATACACTACGCTGTCTTTCTTGCCTTACCAGATAAACAGCAGGAGTAGCATTATAGATTGCCTATAGCAGACAAGTTTTCCCTGGTTTTAGCTTTTCTTCATTTATGTTGATACATAAAAAAGATTTCTTAAAGATACATACTGAAACCTATTCATCTCTCATGGGGCATTAAAGACACAAAATGTGCAATATATGCTTTTGAGAATGTTTATGTTCTTTTTGAGATTTTCTTTTCTGGAACATGATTTCCTTCAAGAATTTACTTGATTCCAGAAAATCTCTTTTCATAAACAACCCCTTTCTTCCCTGCCCCAGTGTATTTTTTTGCCACCTCTTACCAAGACAAAACAAAATCTTCTGTCAGCTCGTTCATAATCTATGAAAACCACCTAAAACTTCGTATGTGTCTTTAATTGGACAGATCTTTGCTTTCTCTAAACAGCATCTGTTACATATGTGTAACAGTTGCACATAACATCACTATGTATTTGTAACATGAGGAGGGCTCTTCCCTACAACTAGTGTAGAAGGCACATCAATTCCAGGGCTGATGACAGCTCTCAACTTCCAGTTGCTGCTTCTTCCAGCTCTCACCGGATGTAGCTGCTGGTGCATCGATTGCGGCTGTTTCAGGCCACTGAAAGCCATGCAGCATATTCAGAGCCCCTGCTGAGCAGAATCCAGTGGCGAGAACTCCTGGTTTGGCTTTGATCCTAATTTTCCGTCACACAGGAGCGGGTTTCAGTAGCACGAACTCTAACAGCAGGTGTCACTGTCGGCAGCGTGGTCCTTTGCCGGCTGGTACCAACGACAGGTCTGGAGGTGTTTACCGCCAGTAACACTGTTCCAGAGACTGGGGACATGCCGGATTGGGAACGGCATGGTTAATATAGGTAGGACAGCACACATCGCGGAGTGCAGCACGAAGACACACCAACTGCATGGAGTAATCCAGGTCTATTGGCATTATCTCTGGTGCAGCCCTTGGCCTGGCAATCAGAGAATGGAGGTGGGATGAGGAAGGCAATGAAAAGTGCAGGAGCCATCACCTACCACACAAGAAAGTGACACTACTTTTCCTGCTCCTCCTCACATCAGTGATATAGCAATCTTGGTTTTAGCATATGGGGTGAAACTGGATGGAAGCTGTAGAACCACCAACCTTTCTTCCATTACATTTTGAAGGTACACATTGTTTTATATCCTCAAGTCAAAAGGTCTAGTTCTGTAATCTGAAAAAAAGGTCAAACTAATTGTTTCTGAGTTCCTGGAGTGGGAAGCAGGCTGCATACTTTCTTCACATTTGTAATGTTCTGAGAACAAGGTGGCAATGGTTAAGTAATGAGTGTTTTTGAGCTAGTCTTTGAAAACACCACTTTTCTTCTTAACATAAAAAGAACACTTTTATTTGTGCCTGTTGCTGAAGATGGCACACTGAATTGTACCAACATGCAATAATGCTTTCATAGAAGAATCAAGGTCTCCTGTGAGTGATGACATCATCTATGCTACCACTGAAGGCTGCAGACACTGCTGTCCTGAGGAGGCTTATCTCTTGTTCAAATTGTGTAGCAAGACTAAAGAGAAAGCAGCACAGAATATAAACAGCTGGCTGCTCACTTGTGAAGGCACCTCTGGCCTAGAGTTGAAAAAGACAGTTTGCAGCATAGTAGTTTCCTCTTTTTGGTATGTTTGAAACACATAGCACAATTTTGTACTCATTAAAGATGTGTAGAAATGAGCAAATGGGAACCTCATGAACTTCAACAAAGAGAAATGCAATGTCCCACATGTGGGGAGGGATTATCTCATGTACCAGTACACAATCCAGGCCAGCTGGATGGAAAGCAGCTTTGCAGAAAAAGACCTAAGGATCCTGGTGGGCAAAAAGCTGACCTAAGTGTCCTTGTGGTGAAGGCAGCCAGCAGCAGCCTGGATTACTAGTGTTGCATAGGTGATTCTTGGTGACCTGAGGTGACCCTTACCCTTTAGTCTGCACTGGTGAGGCCACTGAATCCAGTTCTGGGCTTCTCCATATGAAAGGCATTGACATGACATGCTGAAGAGGGTCCAATAGAGGGCCACAAGGATGATTCAGTGACCTCATACTTAAGGTTGAGAGTGCTGGGTCTGTTCAGCCTGGGTAAAAGAAGGCTCAAATCTTAATTGCATATAAATAGCTGAACAAAGGGTGCAAAGAAGATGGAGCCAAGCTCTTTTCAGAGATATACAGTGACACAACCAGAGGCAATTGGCATAAAATGAAGAAAGGAGGTTCCCTCTGGATATCAGAAAACACTTTTGTCTTGTGAGAGTGACCCAGCACAGGAGCAAGTTGCTCAGTGAAGTTGTGGAATCTCCATCTTTGGAGATACTAACAAACTGTCTGGACGTGGTCTTGGACACCTGTCTTTAGATGGCCCTGCTTAACTGGGGGAGTTGAATAAGATGACCTCCAGAGGTCCAATTTCAACTATCCTGTGATTCCTTTAGTATAAACACTGACTGTATATACTTTGGAATCATATTTAAACCTTTATGAAAGAGTTGATCATCAGCAACAGCTCTGACACTTCATAGTCCTGAGGATTATGTTTTAATACTTAAATTTTGCAGACTTTGCCTAGCTTCAAATGATTTTTTTTAAAAATTATTGTTCACTGTAATAATTTTATGTTGTAGAGGTTGGTACTCTATTAATGCATTTCTTTTATGAACACACAAGTACTGTTAACTACAATTTATACTTTCGCTCTGTTTCTCCACAAAAACAAACAAACAAACAAACAAACAAACAAAATCAAAAACAACAAAAAAAAAACACACAACAAAAAAGACAGGAGAGAGCTGCTGAAATATTGTAACATGTCTTATATGTGGACACAAGTATTTCATAATGTATGCTTGACCATATGGAATTGATAACTTTTATACACGGTTTACCTGGGGAGATACTGAATAAAAGGAATTTTTCTATGAATTTTAATTTTTTCCTCATGTCTAGGAAGCTTATCCCAAGTATTTCTGAGACCACATATTGAAATAATAAAAATTGCACACTGCAGTTCAACAGACCCAGCTCAGGAGCTGAAAGCATTTTATGTTCTAATCCCTGTTCTATTTCACTTACATATTTTTTACTCCATCAAATCACTTCACACTTCTTTTTAATGTCCACTGCAAAGTGGACATAATGTTACACTCTGTTCTTCAAAATTTTCAGCCCTCAAAAAAAAGCAGACACTGGAATTCTGGAATTTGGATATTACACTATAATGAAAATTGCCTTGTGGTAACTCATACAATTCAGCAACATCTACAGCAGTCTAGAAGTACTAAATCTTGGTATTGATGTGTTAGTCTCATTTTTGCTATAAATTTGCATAAGTTTAGATTTTTGCAGCATGCTTTTAGCCTCAGCAGTAAGATAGGATTGAGGTTCCTTTGTTGTTGGCCAGGACAAACATCAAAGTACTTTGCATTCATGTAAAGAAATTGTACTTTTTTGAGGTGAAAAGTAGGTACAAGAGAAAATAAGCCTTTAAAAAAGACAGCTGTTAGAAGAAAGGTTGCCTAAGCCTCTCCATCAGTCAGAGGCTTTTTTTTTTTTGGTAATGCAGGTGTTAAATAGTGAGTTAGTCCAATCTACTTCTTTTACTGCACTGAGCATCTGAAAGTACATGGATGACACAAAGAAGAAATCTACTTCAGGATATTATTGCTAAAACATTCCTTTGTGAATTTAATCTGTTGCCTTGCTATCTTTAGAAACAACACAGCAGATATATTAAGTGCCTTCTTCTGGCTGTGGTGGGAGCACTTATTCCTTGCATCAGTAGAGAGGGATGATTAAAAGCATTAGCTGTTTAAACCTGTGCACTTATTTACTGCTTGATATCTTAGATACTTGAAGAAATTAATCACTATTCTCCAACAAAGGAGCTGTTATTCAGAAACTCCTTCATTCTTCCCTTCCTGCAGATGAGCATAAACCTTCTGTTGCTGTCCTACTTCTGTCTCATACATGGCCAGAAGAGAAGACTTAGGAAGTCTTGGGAACCTTCTTGGCTGAGCAGGCATAGTTCTGTGGTTCTCCAAAGCCATTAGACAGCAGTGAATAGACAGCACAATTCTGTAGATATGATGATATGTAAGAAAGTCAGATTTGTGTGTACAAGTATCAGGGATATTTTAAAGAAAACAACACCAAGACAACATACCAAGACTGCATGAGAAACGCAGCAGAGGAGAAACAGTCTAGGAAGCTCCAGGAGTGCATGGAAGGTAACCTCCTCACACAGCTGGTGAGTCTACCAGCATCGGTGTCTTGTTTGACCTGCTGTTTACAGACCGGTGAGGGCACCTTGTGGTTAGTGACCAAGATTATAGAGTGGTTTATCTTGAGTGTGATCACACAGCACATGCAGAACAACAAGGGGATGAGGATCTGCAGAGAGATCTGGACAGGCTGAGGTCAACTGCGTGAAGTTTAACAAGGCCAAGTGCTGGACTCCTGCATTTGGGTCACAACAACCCCATGAAACACTACAGGCTTAGGGCAGAGGGACTGGAAAGCTGCCTGATTGGAAAGGACCCTAGGAGTGCTGGTTGATAGCTGGCTCAACGCAAGACAGCACTGTATCCAGGTAGCCAAGGCAGCCAACAGCATCCTGGTCTGTAGCAGTAATAGCACGGCCAGCAGAACTAGGTAAGTGGTTGTTCCCCTGTACTCAGTACTGGTGAGGTTGCACCTCTAATATTGTGTTCAGTGGGCCCCTCACTACAAGAAAGACATTGAGTTGCTGGAGCATGTCCAGAGAAGGACAACAATGTGGTGAAAGGTTTAGAGTTCAAGTCTTACAAAGCACATCTGAAGGAACTGGGATTGTTTAGTCTGGCGCAGAGGAGGCTGAAGGGAGACCTTGTTGCTCTCTATGACTACCTAAAAGAAGACTGTACTGAGGTGGGAGTAGATCTCTTCTCTTGCATAACTAACAACAGGATGAGAATAAATGGTCTCACATTACACCATGAGACATTCAGATTGGATGTTACAAAAAATTCTTTACTGAGTGATCAGGCATTGGAACAAGCTGGCCAGGGAGGTGGTGGATCACCATCCCTGAAGGTGTTAAAAAGATGTGTAGATGTGACATTTTGGTACATGGTGTAGTGGGCATGGCAGTGTTGGGTTGACAGTTGAACTTGATGATCTTAGAGGTCTTTTCCACTTAATGATTCTACGATTTGAAGAAATCCTTTGGAAATATGGCTTACAGGCTAATTTGGACCCCACAGTCCTAGGGGGTTTGAAACAACCAAAATTCAACATCTTTTTCTATTTGTCCACAGAAATACGATCAGTATGTATCATAGTTAACAGAACTGAATGCTAAATTAGTGTAATGGCTATTTTAGGGTGAGTTTGAGAAGACTTTATCATGAAAACGTTACTCACATTTCCATAGGCACAGCTCTTTTCACATAATTTCCATTATACCTACACTAAACTTTAACCAGACTAACAATTGGTTAAAATTGTTTTGGGAAGTTATTTTCAGATTTGTAATATTAGGATGACATTTGCAAGGACTCAAAATGTGTAATTGCTCACTACTTTCTCCTGTGTGTGTCTAGAGGCAAACATAAGGCTAAAATTCTGAAAATGGTATATATTCCTTTGGAGCAGAACCTGGCATGCCCTTTTCTGCCCATCCTGTTTCAGTGACAAGCTGTCCAACTGAATATAAATGGAAAGAACAAGCTACAGTAACAAGAAAAGCTGAATGAGCACAAAAATTGTCTGGCTCAATCACTTCTGCACAGCTTCATCATAAGTTCAACCAGAAACACTATTCAAAGATATCTTACTCTCAGATGTATACATGCATCAGAAGCTCACAACGGTAAAAGTGGCACTCCTCCTCTCCACCCCCATGCATGCACACTGTTTTTTCTTTACCAGACTTTTAAAACCCTTTGAAAAAATATAAATCTTGCTCCATATTTTTGGTAGGATTTGGTTTTATTTTTGGAAAACACAGCTGTCAGTCACGATTGTTGTTATATATATATGTTGTTACACATACAATTATTTATAATGCTGAAAATACCGTTTTCTAGAGTTCTACGGTAGTGATACGTGAGGGAAGTCAGACTTGTCTACATTTGTTGGTTTAAGTGTCTAAAAATCCCCAATGTAATGAATACATAGTTCAAACATTTTTGCCAGGTGTTCTTAGAAACCCTTTCTGTCACCATACTTTACCATTCATCCTGCACTTGAATTCTGTTTGAAAGCAATACAAGTTGAACTATATAGATGTATACAGCTGTGGTTCTTGATTCAGAGCTGTTTGCGGATAGTACAACTTAGAGTTGTAACAGCTGTAAATTTCTTCAGGGATGTCACTCTAGAGGATCATCAAGTTAAGGCAGTTAAGGGAGTTATGGAGAGGGTACCTTTTTTTCAGTCACAGCATCAGAAACAGATTTACTGGAAAAAACAAAGAAGCAGAGACCATCAGGAGATTAACTATTGGAGAAGGGCATTCTTCTTGTTACCTGATGGGTCCCAACCATTTGCCTTTGCTGACCCCATTCTGGATTCAGCCATTTTCACTCTCGTATTCTGAATCTTAGCATAAACATTTTTTCTTCTAGATGATAACAGTAAGCAGAAAGGACACAAAATAGTTATGATTCTAATTTCCTTTAAGTTAATCCTTTAACTATCTATTATTTAGAATGTGAACTTCTCCAGATCAGTTAAATACGCATATGCCATGCAAAAGACAGGAACAATTGGCTTCTTTTCACTGACCATATCTTGTTATTTATCATACTTGCTGATAAATCCTTAAGTCATGCCACAGTGACATTGTTCTGTGCTTTTGGACAACTCCTTCATATGCACTCTTCTGTGTTTTCAATAAAGCATGCCTACATCTTCTGAATCATGCTGTCTTATGCAATTAAGTCAAACAATCTGTGGTATGCTGTCCGCTAACAATGTCAGCACAATATGCTAGGCAGGTTATCAGTTGAGATGTGAGAAATATACTTGAAAAACTACATTTATTGTGGATTTATACCACATTTTAAGCCTTCCTATATTAGACATAGGAAAAAAGATATAGAAAGATAGTAGAAAAAAATATTTTCTACCAATTCAAATTACAAAAGAGTAAAAACCAAGAGGATAATTGAATTCTATTTTCTACAACAATAGCAATGTTCTCACTGACAATATTAAAACTCTGGCATTTATTTACACAAATACTGCCTAACTTTTGCCAATCTGACTTCAAATCCTGTCATTTCTAACTAGGCCTAAACCGGCACTCCGAACTGTAGAGTCTTACTATAGCTAGAAACACAATGAAATACTCAAACAATGGAAAATGAAAGAACAGCCTAACACCATGAACCAGATTATATTTATGAAGTGTAAGCACATCTGTATATGCACAAACAACCATATGTATAAAAATTCAAAAAGGATGCAACAATCTTACTATATTTATTTCAAAAAAACCCACAAAAGACCAAAAACCAAACCAACCAACCAAGCAAGCACCTGCAATTTCAATTTATACAAATGGAAAATATTGTTTTCTGATGAGAAGTTTTACCTTGGTAAACATGATTACAAATCACATCCACGTCCATGTGGATCTCATCTGACCGATTATTAAAGATGTGACTCTGACTGTCTTGGGAGTAACACAGAACAGAAACTGGGTATTACCCAACTACTGACATAAATGAGATTTCATAGAATCATTGAATCATAGAATCAATCAGGTTGGAAGAAACGTCCAAGATCATCCAGTCCAACCCATCACCCAGCCCTATCCAATCAACTAGACCATGGCACTAAGTACCTCACACAGTCTTTTCTTGAACACTTCCAGGGACAGCAACTCCACCACCTCCCTGGGCAGCTCATTCCAATGGCAAATCACTCTTTCTGTGAAGAGCTTCCTCCTAATAACAAGCTTGTACCTCCTCCGGCACAACTTGAGACTGTGTCCCCTTGTTCTGCTGCTGGTTGCCTGGCAGAAGAGACCAACTCCCACTTGGCTACAACCTCCCTTCAGGTAGTTGTAGACAGCAATGAGGTCACCCCTGAGTCTCCTCTTCTCCAGGCTAAACAACCACAGCATCCTCAGCCTTTCCTCATAGAGCTTGTGCTCCAGGCCTCTCACCAGCTTCATCGCCCCTCTCTGGACATGTTCTAGTACCTCAACATCTCTCTTGAATTGAGTGGCCCACAACTGGACACAGTACTCAAGGTGTGGCCTGATCAGTGCTGAGTACAGGGGAAGAATAACCTCCCTTGTCCTACTGGCCACATTGCTCCTGATACAGGCCAGGATGCCATTTGCTCTCCTGCCCACCTGGGCACACTGCTGGCTCATGTTCAGCCTACTATCTACCAGTACCCTCAGGTGCCTTTCCGCCTGTCTGCTCTCCAGCCACTCTGTCCCCAGCCTGTAGCACTGCATGGTGTTGTTGTGGCCAAAGTGTAGAACCCTACACTTGGCTTTGTTAAATATCATTCTGTTGGCCTCTGTCCACCCAGCCAGCCTGTCCAGGTCCCTCTGCAGAACCCTCTGACCCTCCAACAGATCACACTTGCTCCTAACTTGGTGTCATCTTCAAACGTACTCATGATGGACTCAATCCCCTCATCCACATCATCAATAAACATATTGAACAGATATTTATGATACTTAAAATATTTAAGTTTTGTCTTTGTATTACAGTTATCTAATCTCATGCTTTCTTTTGGTGGATTATTTGGAGAATCAGAGTATAGGAGTGCAGCTGTATAACAGGCCTGATTTTCAGGAAGAAAAAGCTGTAGTGTTATAAAAGGTCCTTGCTAATACCAAGATAAGTAACTGGCAGTTGGTTTCAGGAAGAAAATAATATCCTCTATAGTGTTTATCAATTTATATAACAAAATGTTTTATTGATTGTGCAAAGTTAACTTTAAAAAGGAAAAGGAAATCCATCTTACCCTGTCTCACAACTGCTGCATGTACTTCCTCACTGTAAGATGTCACCTATAAACAGGTTTAAAAAAGTAAATAGTTTAAAAGAATCCAAATGTAAATGGACAGAAAAAGCACTTTTTTTACACTGATGGAAAACAAGACTGGACTTCGCAAATCAATTGGTTATTGTAACTTTATGTCCTCAATGAAAATAGTCTTTCACTTCAACAATGATTCTGTTGCTTTTCCAGAGTGTCTGAACACTTGAGGATATCCAGAAGTTAGGACAGCTCAGTTACTACAAAGGCCTTACTTTTTGTATGTGGTTTCACAACTGATCAGCCAATAAAATCAAGATAGAATCATAGAATCATAGAATGGTTTAGGTTGGAAGGGACCTCAAGGATCATCCAGCTCCAACCCCCTGCCATAGGCAGGGACACCTCCCACTAGAGCAGCTTGCTCAAGGCCTCATCCAGCCTGACCTTAAACACCTCCAGGGAGGAAGCATCCACAACCTCCCTGGGCAACCCGTTCCAGTGCCATAGTCTGGAGCTCAATATTTTGAGGTGTTTTGGGGAGGCATAGGAGCCATTTGCAGAGATTGTGTTGCAGAATACAGTAAGTAAAATGAAGATGTTTGCTCTTCCAAGTTGGCAATTAGCTAAATTAATCATATCTTGCTGGTACTTTTATCTATTTAGGACCAGATGCAACAATGGAATTTAGATACCTGTAAATTAGCTACCGAAATGCCTTCAGATATGCGTACTCTGAAGTGGAATACAAAAACTTGTTATGCACTGAACAAGTACAGGACTTAGTAAGCGTAAATTGTCTCAGAAAAATAATTTGTAGTGTAAAAATAAAGGCAGCTACAATAGAGTAGATAATCAGACTTTAAAAATAAAAGGGAAACACGAAAAAGGACAGCTTTAGATCCCAGAATTAGTCTGCCAGGAAAATTCTGTTACTTTAAACCAGTAACTTTAAGTGAAAAAAACCTAAACATACTAAGAAACAGGGATTAAAACTAAGGTTACTTAGTAGTCTTAGCTGCTAAATTAGAGTCCTCCCTACAGGGGCTCCACTTCTAGTGTCAAATCTTGGGAATAAAATACACATGAAATTAATGGTGCTCATTAAGTTACCATCCATCAGAGATGAACCATGGTAACCAGCCTACTCCTCTCTTTTGGCAAATGTGAGATAAAGCACAGTAATTCACACCTGGTTTCCATACTTAATACGACTTAGCTGCCTGCTTTTTAGGCCCGAACAATTGTAGGGGCAAATGGAGTACACCTATTCTCCACCGGTCATTCATTTTAAAAACAAAACAAACAACAACAACAACAACAAAAGTAACTCCAGGATTAAATAAAGTTTTCCTTTTCTTTTTCTTAATTTTGAACTCGGGTATTTTAAATGTGGAGGTTCTTTTTAAGAACCCTTGAGCAGCCTTACTGCAGCTTTGAGAATGTTCACATGGATGTGAAGCAAGGTTAGCGGGACCTGAATGGAAGATAAAAGAAACTCGACACCACCGCGACATGTAGGCAGCGCCAAACTCGCCTTTTCCCGGGGCACGTTCCTCATGCCCCGCAGGGCCAGGACGCCAGTCGCCTGCGCCACCTGATGCGGGGCCAGCAACAAGTTTGCAGACAAAAGGCCGCGCTACCGGTCTGTCGGTGGGCCACACCGCAGCCCCTCCGTGCCGCTCTCCCCCACAGGGTGGTGGTGGTAGGGAAGTCTCCTATGCCCTTTCAGCTGACCAAAACAGCTTTGGGGACGTGGTCGGTGTACTTAAATCTGAGGACCTGTGATCGCTGGGGCATCGTTGGCTTGTCCCGCGTGGCTGCCGCCCCCCCTCAGGTGGTTGTCTCCTACCCCCACACTAGCCGAGCCTCAACGTGCCGCAGACACGGAAACAGGAGGAGCTCTCCGTTGCCGCCTCTTTCTCCCCCCTCTTCTGTTTCTGCCTTCGGCACTCGCTCGCGGGACATTTTTTGTCCTGGATCTATGGCTGGGGCCTGCCCAGCCCGGCGGCAAGCAGCGCCGGCAGGGTTAACGCCGTGGAATGCGGCGGGAGGAATGTGCATGCAGATGAGATGGATGCTAATCTCATGCTAATGAGCACCGGCCGCCCGGGGCTGAGCCGGGCTCCCCGCGCCCAGACGGCAGCTGGGCTCCGCCGGCAACCCTGACCTGGGCTGCCGCGGCGCGGGCAAGGTGGCAGCTCAGGCATGGTGGCCTGAGACTCGGCCGCGGAGAAGGGCTTTACTGGGCTTCCGCGAGCGCCTATCGTGTGCCCCTCAGCCTCTGCTTCCGGCCCCCTTCCCGTCCCTCTGGCTCGGGTGGGAGCTTTTCCCGCTTCCCATCTTTCTTTCTGTCCCTATGGAGCAGATAGTCCTGTCGCCCGACCATGCCTAGGAAAGCGGGGAATGGGCAGCTCCCCTTACCCGATGGCTGGGAGGAAGCGAGGGATTACGACGGCAAAATCTTCTATATCGACCACAACACCAAGCAGACCAGCTGGATCGACCCTCGGGACAGGTGGGTGCACTGGCAGGGAGGTGGGGAGGCCCAGGGCGGGAGGTGGGCTTTGAGTGGCGCTGCCGGGTCCCTCGCCGCTGGGGTAGCTCCGCCGTGAAGGGACGGGACGCGACAGGGGAGTGGTGCGCCCGAGGGTGCCTCACTCGGGTCGGAGGAGCTGGGGAAAGGCGGGAGAAGCCCTTGTTTGCAGCGGGGCGCGTCATACTCTCCTTCCTATCGGTGGTTGTTAAGCCTGGTGTGTAAATTGATGTTGCGAGCCGGGCCGTGGGAGCTGGGGGAAGCCTGCACAGTTCTCCCCAGAGGCGACGGCCGTTTCTGGTGTCTGGAGAGTTCCCAATAGGTACCAAAGTTTGCAAGTCCCTCTCAAACCTGAGGCACTGGCTCTTCTCGGGAGCCGCGGAGCGGGGCTGCTTCCCTCCCGGCTGGCGTAGCGTGCCAGGCGCCTGTCCCTCCCGTGTCCTTCCCTCTTCAGCCCTGGGGACCGCCTGCACCGCGGCTGACCCGGCTGTCCAGAGAGGTCTTGGCTGCTGGGGTTCTAGGGAGGCCTAGTGTGCTCGCTAGGCCTCAGCAAGACCAAATCCTCTCAGCCCGACGCTAGTCTGGAGTGTTTGCTGCCCTTTCCAGGTTTAAGCGCTGTAAATTGGCAAACCTCTGAAAGTGCTTCAGTGAGCAAGGTAACCAACTGAAAGGCTCCTCACACAGGAGTCATTTGGGCAGGTCTTCAGCTGCGGAGGGATTTTGGCTCATTGGGTAGGCTTCAGTGGCTGTTTTTAATAAAATGGATGATAGAGGCCCGATATACCTATTGTAAAATGTGGGTTTTGTCCATAGTGGTCCTGAAAAGTAATTAAACCCCAAAACTGCATTATGAAAAGAGCGTTGCTACTGAAAACAGGGAAGTCTAATTGTCAAAAAACTTTTAAGACATTATAAATTTATGGAGCAAGCTGCACTGAATTATAAATGAAGATCTTGGTTTGTATTTCTCTAGTGAAATTAGAAAAGGTAGTTGTGACAGAGCTTTCTGACTGTAGCATAGGGAAAGTTTTGACAAGCATGTGCCATGCTGGGCCTACTTCTCTGTCCTGCTTGCTATAACTGCAAATTCCTGTAGTGGCAGGAATTCCTTTGTACTTCTAAACATGTTACATAGCTTGTAAATTCTAGTGAGCTGGTAAGGCATACAAGACAGCGTTATTTATTATACCCAGACTTTTCAAGTAATTATTTACTTTTTTACCACAGAAAAAAAACCAAAACCCTCCAAACGTTCTGCTTTTACTGTCCCTAGAAACAGTGGCTTCGAGGTTTTGTTTAGTTTTAGACTTTCTAATTTGTGTTTGCAAAGCTGAATACAAGATGGTATGATTGAAGTAAAGCAAAGTGTGATATCAGAGTATACTTGCTTTAACCTTGCCTCACAAGTATACTCATTTAAAATATTTTTCACATTCTGTAGTCTCGAAAAGTTCAAAAGTATTCATGTTTGGTAGTAAACACACACTCGTGTGTGTTTGCCATTCTGTAGGGATAGGGTAAATATTGTTTCATTAATACCTTGTTTACAGACGGAGGAGAAATCAAGCCCTGAGACTTAATAATCTGTAATGAGAACTAAGGAAGTAAAGACCTTTTTCAGAAAGAATAGTGTTTGAAGTAATTGTTAACCTATGTCAGTCATGCAAAACGAACAGAGGGATTTTGCCCTAGGTGCTTGAGAGAATCTGTGCTTTAGTGTATGTGGCTCACTGTGAAACTGAATTGCTTCCAGAGACCCGTTTAATGTGCCTCTTGCATTGTATTTACAGTATTTGTATTTACAATTTTTATTTATATTGGTGACCTGGTTTGGAAAAGTGAATAGGAAGTGCATTAAAGTCCTGTTATGACTTTGCTCTGGATTCCATTGTATCTTACAGGTATTTAGAGAATATACTTTCAGAACCTATACAGGATGTCATTAGGGCTTGGTCTCAGAAAAACTTAAAAGCGGTCTTCCAAGTTTGTCAATATAATTAAATCTGGATTCCTGCTGTTTCTTAAATTGTCGAAACAAAGATAATGGATTCTACAGATAAATCATGCATTTCCTTGTTTGATGACACTTTAGGTCTTTTTTTTTGCTTTATAACCTTAGCATCAGAGAAAATAGTAAAAAAGTTTTCTTAATCTACTTGTGGAATATTACAGTACGTGGACTCCTGAAATATTTCATCGGTAAAACAAGTATAGACTTAGGCAAGTTTTATGGACAATATTCTTTATAATGTTGTTACACTGCATTACACTGCATTCCCTGGATTATTACATGGAAAAGTCATGCTTGATGTTTTAAAATAATATTTTTTTTTGTTTTGATTTAGAAGATACAAATACTGAAGACTAGTGCTGTGAGACATCACACATACGTTTGTAGGTTATTGGGTGTATTTGAGCATGTTTTGGGACTTCTTTGTTACTAATTTAAAATATTCATGTTTAGAAATAAGCTGACAGTTGAAAATGCAGTACTTCAAAGCTTCTTGAAAAATTCTGTGAGTAATGCTTTTTCTCATGTGCATTTCTAGGCTGTTCTGATAAAACATGTATTTGTTACTGATTATGTTGTACAGGTCTGTTAGTATAATGATAGCCTTGTCTATAACTGTGGGAAAAAACCTCACATCATCTTCAAGCTTGGGGCTCAGTTTTCAGTTTTGTCCACTTGATTTATCTGAGTAATCCCATTGACATTAGAGAATCTCACACTTGTAAGGGCAAGAGTGTTGTGTTTTAGAAGTGTTGTGGAAGCTATTTGAATTGTTCATTTCTTCAGGGTTTTTTAAATGTTTACACTGTTGAACAGTGATTTTTTTTTTTTGTTCTCAAAGCACTTAGAGTACTGTGTTGATTTGTTTTGAAGACTGGTGGCCCAAAAGACAGGGCACTTTAAAACATAGTGTGATAAAGAAAAACGTGAAAGCAAGAATGTGGGACTTGTAGTAATGGTTCCATTTGCCAAATATATAAATATGTTACTTCTTTGTTTGTGACTCCCCCAAGCTACAGCAAATTGAGAACTCACTGATCTTGACAGTTTCATTCTTAAACTGGTTTATTGTAGTAAGGGAAATAGCCCAAAATGTCAATTCTATCCTACTATGACTTGACAAAGTTAAAAAAAAAGACAGCTGTGGACTGAGGAGGATGAGCCAGATGAAAAGGTGAGGGAAAAGTTACAGGAATTCATAGTTTTCTGTAAAGTTCCCTTGAAACTCTTACAAGTTCCTGGGACACTGAGTTACACTAAGGTGTTGATAGGATTTTTTTTTTTTTTTTTTTTTAGATATACAATCAAAAGGGGTGTAGAGTGGAGACAGAAATTTGAAAAGGAAAGTTTGTTTTTTTACTTGTTTTTTCTCTACATTGTTCATCCCATTTTATAGAGGCCTTATGTTTGTTATGTTCCTTAATGGAGCCAATAGAGTAGAGAAGAGTGGAATGGGAGATACGAATGTCGGCACTCTCAAGCCTTCAGCAGCTGGGTGTTTGATTTTTCTCACCAGGAATTCAGGGCTTCTCATATCCTGGTGTCTAATTAGAGGATTATCTGATGACACTCCAAGGTGTATAATTTGCAGTAATCTTGTGAGATAGGACAATGATCCGCCTTCCACATAATGTGTTCCTGACTCCTTGTCTGCTCAGGAATGTGCATATTCCCTGTGAAACTGTCTGGTATCTCATTTTGGTTTCAGTGACAGGTTGGAAACTACTTTTACTTAGTTGATCTGTATTTATTAAAAATAAATTTTGTGATGCAAGTATTGAACTCTCAATGAGAGACCAGCTGTGTCTGAACTTCTGACACCTTCATTTGTTTGTCCAACGTGGAGTTAGAATTCTAATATTACTGTGCTAATACTGTCTGATGCCATCACAAATGTATGAGAATACATAGTATTTGGAGCAAGGGTGGTTAACTAGTCTGTCATTTGCTTGGTGCAATGTATTGTTGATTTTAGAATTAGTGAAAATGGCTATGGTAACTCTGAGATAACACTTTTAGTCTTTGGGAGTGATAGGGCTGCAGCATATCTTTCATCTCAGAACATGTGAAGTTAACAAGTCAGGAAATACTATGAAGTATTTGCTTATGTGTGCAAAGTATGCAGTGCTGTTTGAAGCCAAGAATTGTGACCTGATATGTAAAATGGGGCAAGTGGTCTAGACTGTGTTTTATCCAGTCCTGTGTCTGTAGTACTTGCCTACTGGGGCTATTTCACTTAAAATCTATCTTGACTTACAAGTACTGTAGTTGTCATGCACAATGAAAGCCTTAATGAGAAGTTATACAGATGAAGGAAAATAGAACTTTTCTCAAATAAATGGAGCTGAGCCATTTACTAGAGATGTTATCCTACTACAATATGGTTAAATGAAGGAATACGTGAGAACTGTTTCATATTTTCAGAGAAGGGGAGCTGGCTTCAGTTTGAAATAATGGCTGGGAAAAAAGTTCTGTTTTTACAAGTATGGGTCAGTTTATAGATTAGAGGGGCTAAACTACAACTCGAAAGATCAGTACAGATTTCATTAGAAGTTCGTATTTATCTCCAGTTAAATATTTTGTGTTCAACCGTCTGGCTAGAATTCTATGTTTTGAACATGTTATCAAGGTTATTAGAATATAAGAGCATGTTTCTACTCCACTTACTAATGTTTGCAGCATCTAGACACAAGTTGAATTTTATAGTTCAAATTTGTGGAGTTATTTTGGTTTTATTGTTACGTCTAGAAAAATGTTACAAGTATTTGAAATTTCACTATTTTTATGTCATGCTAAAACTAGGATACTACTCCTAACTTGGTGCCATCTTCAAACTTACTGATGCTGGACTCAATCCCCTTATCCAGATCACCAGCAAAGATACTGAACAGATCTGGGCCCAGCACTGATCCCTGGGGGACACCACTGGTGACTGGCTGCCAACTGGATGTGGCACCATTCACCACCACTCTCTGGGCCCAGCCCACCAGCTAGTTCTTGACCCGTATCAAAGTGAATCTGTCCAAGCCACAAGCTGCCAGCTTCTCCAGAAGCTTCTTGTGGCAGATGCTGTCAAAGGCCTTGCTGAAGTCCAGGTAGACTACATCCACAGCCTTCTCCACAGGCAGATAACCTGATCATCAAACGAGATAGGGTTGGTTAGGCAGGACCTATGCTTCCTAAACCCATGCTGCCTGGGCCTGATCACTTGGCCATCCTGTAGGTGCTTTGTGATGGCACTCAAGATGATCTGTTCCGTGGCCTTGCCCAGCACTGAGGTCAGGCTGACAGGTCTGTAATTTCCTGGTTCCTCCCTCTGGCCCTTCTTGTGGATGGGCATCACATTGGCTAGCTTCCAGTCTTTGGGGACCTCTCCAGTGAGCCAGGACTGTTAATAAACGATGGAGAACGGCTTGGCCAGCTCATGGCTAGCTCATCTGCCAGCTCTCTCAGCACCCTAGAGTGGATCACATCTGGTCCCCTAGACTTGTGAGGATCCAAGTGGCTCAGCAGGTCCCTTTTTCCTTCTGGGAAGGCTAGCTGCCCTGGAGACAACCTGTCCCACTATTGAAGACTGAGGCAAAGAAGGTGTTAAGCACCTCTGCCATTTCCTCATCTTTTGTTACTATATTCCCCTCTGCATCTAGTAAGGAGTGGAGATTGCCCTTGCCTTTTCTTTTGCCGTTAATATATTTATAGAAACATTTTTATATTCTTAACAGCAGTGGCCAGCCTATGTTCTAAATGGGCTTTTGCCTCTCTGATTTTTTTTTTCTTCAAGACCTAGCAACATCCTTGAACTCTTTCTGGGATATCTCCCCTCTTTTCCAAAGGTGATACACCCTCTTTTTTTTTCTTTAATTCCTTCAGACGCTCCTTGCCTGTCCGTTCTGGCTGTCTCCCTCGCTGGCTCATCTTCCAGGACAATGGGACAGCCTGCTCCTGCACCTTCAGGAGTTCTTTCTTGGTAGGTCCAACCTTTCTGGACCCCTTTGTTTTTAAGGGCTGTTTCCCAAGGAACTTTCTGAGTTAGTTCCTTAAATAAGCCAGAGTCTGCCCTTTAGAAGTTCAGTGTGCAGGTTTTGTTGATGCTCCTCCTGGTTTCACCCTATATTGAAAACTGTAATTTCATGGTCACTGGACCCCAGGCAGCCTCTGACCACCACATCTCCCACCAGCCCCTCTCTATTTGTGAACAGCAGGTCAAGGAGGGCTGCTTGTCCTCTAGACTGCCTCTTCGCTGCAGTATTAAAGTCCCAGCAGATGTCTGGCATGTTAAAGTCGCCCACAAGAACAAGGGCAAGTGATCTTGAGACAGCCTACAGCTGCTTAAAGAATAATAAATCAACCTCTTCTTCCCGGTTGAGTGGTCTGTAACAGACTCCAACCAGGATGTCAGCCTTGTTGGCCTTCCCCTTAATTCTCACCCACAGAGATTCAACCTGATCATTCTTAATCTCTACTTCCATGACATCCAAAGCATCCCTAATATATAGGGCCACTTCTCCACCCCTTCTGCCTTCCCTGTCTTTCCTGAAGAGTCTGTAGCCATTACAGAACTCCAACTTTGACTGCCAGCCTCCAACACTCTCACAATTACTTGCGAGAAGAGACCGGAAGCGGAGCCATTTGTTTCCATGTATTTGAGGGAATAATCTGTATGGACAAGTTGATTTGTCCTTCGTTTGGGAAGAGTAGCTAGTGGCTGAGAAGTGGAGTGATACAGTAAGTAGGTATGGTTTCCCTTTTGTGTTGCTAGGGTATTATGTAGGGCTTTGCCTTGTGGAGCAAAGGACAGTTTGGATAATTTTTAATGGCATATATTGAGCGTTGCTGAGTACTGTTGCACTTCCCAATGACATTTTCTGTGCAAATGTGTTAGTGATGGCGAAGTTCCTACTTGATAAAAGTCAATCTCTGGGTTCTTTTTTAACAAAACTGATGAAAGAGCTTCCTGGGGAAGACATTGTTCCCCTCCCCTTTAAGTGTACTTCTAAAAGGCTAATTTGCTGTTGAATATTTTTTTTTTGTTTTTTTTTGGTTAAGGCTTGTGGGCTAGAAGCAGTCTGTCAGTGGTAGGAATGTATTCTGTCAACTGAAACAGTCATTTGCATCTCGTAGAACAAGATCAGATGCTATTCTTTCAACATGGATACTGTTTGTACTTGAAGAAAAGCAGCTTTATCTCAACAGCTCTGAACACATTGTATTCAAACTAATTGTTTGGGTGTGTAAAGACATTGTCTTGAGACAGCAAACTCAAGTTTTTGCCTATCATTGCTGTGTGCTATGCAACACTGTATCTTGGACTTGTTATGTGTCTGTGCTTTTTTCTTCCTCCATTCATTAAACTTCAGTCTTTGAATAACAAAAAAGCAACTATACGGCATTGTCTTCCTTACCATCCTGTTCATTCTGATAGTCAGGCATTTGGTGTCTAGAAATACCAAATGTTTTTTACTTTTGTTATGGAGGAAAAGATCTAGAAGAATCTGTATTTAACTAAGTTCTGATAAGACATGGTCTTTGTATTATCAACTTTCTTGTGTTGTTAACCAAGGAACAGTACACACCTGTTCTCTTTAATGTACTTGAGAGTGCTGAACTGTAGTCTCATCCAATCAAGCATAACCTATGGCCTGCAGATCAGTTCTGTTAAAAACCCTGATTCAGTGGCTGGCCCTTCACTCTTAAGAGCTTATCTTCCGCAGAGCTGGTGATGTCTTGACAAAGATGTAGAGATTTTTAATCACGTGGCAGATGAACTTTTGATATTCTGCTGATTGTACAACCACATCATGCCATATGGCAGTAAACATGTCTGATGCACAATGAATGGTGCTTGCCTTTTAGCTATGTGACTGGCAAATGTTTGCTTCTTGTCAAGTAACACTGTTTGACCAAAGTGTAAGTGTGCCCTGTCATATATGTGCCTGACACTGTTTCTATTGGGATCACACTGTGGAGGAAGAATTCTGGTCGCTTCTGCCTCTCACTCTCTGGGACACTTCTGGTCGTTAAAGGACTGGGTGATTTGCTGTGTTACTCTGTAATACTTCCAGAAGAGAAGGTATGGCCCATTTCAGCTGAAAAAGTTGGCATTTTAGGCGTGCTCGCTGCCTGTGGTGGATTACATAAAATTGTCAGGGAAAGACATTTGCTCTTGACGAGAAAACAGTGGAACATTTTTGTTGTTGTTGTTTGGTGTTGTTTGGTGTTCCTCCCACCTTGTTTAATACTATCAGTTGTGAAAACACAGTCTAGCTGGGAAACGTTTGTCTCATTCTTAAGTCAGATGTTTATGCAGACTTAAAACTTTCTGTCTTCACTGGCACTAACAAAATGTCTCTATAAGAATCCTTAATTCCTGTTAGAAATAACTCTGTTAAAAAATTCAGTTGACTAATGAACAGTCATTTTGCATCAGAGAAAGTTGTGTTTGAGATTTATGGACTAGGGGATTTTTTTGGCTGTTATTAACAAAATGATTGTCAGTCTTATCCTGTGATTCAGTTCATGTTCTGGCTGTGTAGAACCCCTAGGTGTATGATCCTGTCGTCTTTGTAGCCAGACAAGTGCAGAGCCTAAGCGAGGGCTGAGTTTAGCTTCTGCTCCACAAGGATCCAATGGAAACCAATTGTCATGAGAAAGTTTTGTTGTGCCATAAAGGTGTAGTAGCTGGGAGCTGAATGAGGAAGGGAGCGTTTGAATGTGTTTTTGCTGTTATATGAAATGGTCTGTGGTTACTGTTGCTTATAAAGCTCCTTTGACCTATACTTAATCTTTGGTGTTTTGTCTGAGATGTGTATGATACAAAATTTACTTGTGAAGAAAAGTGACATAAAACTTCTATCCCTCTTGTCAAATGTGTGTGGTTAAGAGTTTGAGTTACATTTTTAAACAACTTGACTGTCGTGTGTTACATTATGAATACTGAGCTTGGAGTACATTTCTTGGTAGAGTACTAAATAATGTAATTTAATTTTTCAGTTTTTTTTTTAAGAGATGTGACAAGCATCCTGTGAGAAATTAATGAGCTGCTGTAAGTTTAGGAGCTTAGTAGCTTATTTTCTTTAGAAAATGATGTCAGGGTAGGAATGTATTGACACATAACAGATTAAGAACAGAAGTAAAAATGTAGACAGAAGTTAGGTCATGGCTCTGCAGTAAGTACTTATGCATTTTGTGTACTCTTGGGGAGTGTATTCCTAGGTGTACCGAAGACCACTCTTCATCCAAATCTGACACCCATGTTCCCAAGACCTGTACAATATGTACTCTGCATATTCACATATTACCAAAATGAAAAATTGAATACATTTTAACTAATTCTGTTAATGCTGTCTTAACACAATTCCATCTTTTACAGTAATTTGTGATACATTTAAAAGTATGATCTTACAAATGTTATTTATGGTTATATTTTATCTTGATGCATTGCATGGATTTTAATGACATTCCTGGTAACAGACAGCTTTTATTGTCTGCAGGATCTTACACAAATGGTATTTGGGTTTTTTTTGCTTGAGACTTTCAGTACAAACTGCAAAGGCTTGCACTTACCCCCACATTTTAGTTCGGATGGAATTGTACAGCAGTGAACAATTCTAGTTTGGAGTGCTATGGGTTTCTCTTGGAGAGATTTGCAAAATAAGCTATGGTATGAGTTTAAGGCATAAAACTATTCAGTGCTAAATTCCAGACTGAATGGTGACAGACTGCCAAAACTGGAATTGTAACATCCGTGGAAAACAGAATAATGCTCAGATGATGTGATCTCTGAGGGCCTGGCTTGAATGTCACCCATTTGGACTAAATAATACTGTTCCCTTTAATTTACTGGATTGGAATGTAGACCTGTAGAAAAGACCCAGAAATCAAGGCTCTTTCTTTTGTGTTTCTGTCTCTTAATGTTCCTGGACAGTAGGAGTTTTGCCAGTTTTTCACATTTCCCACATTCTTTTGAAGTTACCAGCTTTATTTTATGCAGGAGTGCCAGGCTGAGATGGTCCTTTAGTTAGTTACACATGAAGAAGGTTCATTTGGAATGCCAGTATTGAGTATTTAAAATATATTGTGCTGAACTTTTGAGTACCAGATGATTGTACAAAAGAGGATGCAATTCAGGACAGCAGTCTGACAAGGAGAAAAGACCTCTTTGTCATGTTGTGAGTACTGAAATTTTCTAAATGAACTGCTAACACAATTTACAATCATTCTCGTGAACAGTAGAATGCTATGGATGTGAATAATCATCTGGGACCTCTGCAGGACATTCCTAAAATAGTGTTCAAATGACTAGAGAAACTATGGGATGCAGCAAAGCACACAAACACTATAAGCCTTTTAGTCAAGCTAGTGTGGTCAGTGGTTTGTTGCTGCACTAAGTAAGGCTTAATACACAGGAACTTACACGGTAAACAGCTGATTTGTTCAAGTTTTTGAACTATGCAGGATTTTTTTTGTTTTTCTTCTGTTGTTTGTAATCCCTGGTTCTCATTTCAGTGCACTAAAGTTTGATGCTTGCTAAGGAGTTGTCAATTGGCTACACTGAGGTGTTAGTTAAATTAGTGATACTATGGTTTAGCAGGTGAATTGCTTATAGCAAAGCAAATTATCATGGTGATACATATCAGGCTTTTTGGTTCTTGCATATGTTCTGGCTTGTCTGGTTACGGTTCTGCCTCGCTTGCCAGCGTGGCTTGCAGTAATCTAAATCAGCTGTGGCAGTGGTAGGTTGCTGATCTACATTCAGGACCTGGCTGGCCCCTTTGCTCAGAATGCATGAGAGCCATCAAAATTTTATTTTTCTAGGCAAGATTTTGTCAAGAAACTTGCTGTGGAGACAAATACTCAACAGTTAAAGGGTTTTTTATTAAAAATCTCTAGAACCTCATGTACTTGGTATTTCATGTGTTGTTGGCCAAGTTTTGCCAAAAAGCTGCAAAGTATCTTCTTTCTGGTCATAGTTGTAGTGCCTAATGTGGCTTGCATTTTTTTTTTTTCCCCTCAATTTGACACTTTGGATGTTCTCTTTCCTTAAATGTAAATATCTGAAGTTGCGCTGATGATTAACAGAATAACATTCAAATACGAAAAGTTTCATGTGACCTTTGTGGTAATGTCCTGATTAGGGGTGTTTCAATTACATGAAAAACTATGCAAAAATATAAGTACTTAAATTTAAGCATAAGATAATTAGATACTTGGAATAATTTTGAAGAACAGTAAGTTTAAAGGAAGACATTATGTCTTTTCAGCCTTCTAGACCAATGGATGGAATTCATCTCTCGCAGACAGTCACCTATGCAGATGCAAACTATATTGTAATCAGAGGAACTTGTGAAATGTGATATACTTCTTCCTTCAGAGTATTCTTTGTGCTGGATTGCAAGCTCTAATTTGTGGTATGGCTAGCAGAAGTTTGACTAGCTGTTTTTATACTCTTGATAAGAAATTTGGAAGGACAGAGAGATTTTATATTAATCTTTCCTATAGCTTCACCTTCCCACAGTGGCTTCTAATGCCAAGATGAGGTTTGATCCTGACTTCAAGAGTGGTCACATATAAACAGAAGTATGTGTGTCAGGATGTACCCTGGATGTCCTATAGTCAGCTGAACTGTACAGTACTGAATGAAACATTGCAGGTTTCATTTGGCCCAGCTGATCTAGAATTCAATATTGAAAAGTGGAACTGATACTTAACCAAATTTCTCTTCATTAGAATGTCTGGCAACTCAGAAGACTGGAAGCATTTTCAAATCCCACCTTTCATAGTTGAGATAGCCACAGAGCGCTAGCTTTCTTTTTCCTTCTCGGGATATCTCCTTTGGCTGTCAATCAGCCTGATTAATAGTGGTGGTAAAAGGAAATACTGGAATGGCAAAATCTTTCAAACTGCCTATTTCTGTATCAGGCAATCCATTATCTTTCCAAAAATATTTAGTTTGAAGCCACAGAGTTTTAAGCTAATCAAGAGGGAGAGTAAATGAACTGCTGGTGCTGTAGATAAATTCATCAAGGTCCAAGCCAAACAGACATTTTTAATCTGAGGTGTTGAGACCTTTCTATCTGCTATAATAAACAGAATTTTACAAAAATCAATGCTTACCATTTAAGAGAAACAAATTAGTGCATTGCTGTGTTTTAGTTATGTATGGTCGAGATAGGCTTGATTTTCATGTGAAAACATTCTTAATTTTCTGAAAATAAAGTTGTTCTTGATATAGGGCATTTGACTCTGTCCCATATGACATCCTGGTCACCAAACTGGAAAAACGTGGACTTGATGAGTGGAGCACTGCTGGATAAGGAGTTGGTTGGATGGTGGCATGCAGACAGTGGTGATCAGTGGCACAATGCCCCCCTGTAGACCAGCGACAAATGGTGTCCCTCAGGGGTCAATGCTGGGACCAGTGCTGTTTAACATCTTTGTCAGCGATATGGACAGAGGAACTGAGTGCATCCTCAGCAGGTTTGCAGGTGACACCAAGCTGTGTGGCACAGTCGACTTACTAGAGGGCAGGGATGCCATCCAGAGGGACCTGGACAGGCGGGCCCAGGCCAACCTCATGAAATTCAACAAGGCCACGTGTAAGGTGCTGCACCTGGGTCAGCACAATCCCAAGCACAGATCCAGCCTGGGTCGCGAATGGCTGGAGAGCAGCCCTGTGTAAAAGGACCGTGGGGGTCTGGATTGATGAAAAGCTCAACACGAGCCGGCAGTGTGCACGTGCAGCCCAGACAGCCTGTGCTGGGCTGCATCAAGCGAAGCATGGCCAGCAGGGCAAGGGAGGGGATTCTCCCCCTTTGCTCTCATGAGACCCACCTGGAGTACTGTGTGCAGTTCTGGAGCCCCCAACACAAAAAGGACATCGAACTATTGGAGTGAGTCCAGAGGAGGGCCACAAAGATGATCAGAGGTCTGGAGCACCTCTGCTATGAGGACAGGCTACAAGAGCTGGGGCTCTTCAGCCTGGAGAAGAAAAGGCTTCAAGGAGACCTAATAGTGGCCTTTCAGTCTCTTAAGAGGACCTACAGGAAGGCTGTGGAGGGACTATTTACAAGGTCTTGTAATGACAGGAAGAGGGGTAATAGGTTTAAACTGGCAGAGGGGAGATTCAAACTAGATGTTAGGCAAGGATTCTTTATAGTGAGGGTGGTGAGACACTGGCACAGGTTGCCCAGGGAGGTTGTGGAGGTGTTCCAGGCCAGGTTGGATGAGGCCTTGAGTGACCTGTTCTAGTGGGAGGTGTCCCAGCCTATGCTGGGGGGTTGGAACTGGATGATCTTTCAGTTCCCTTCCAACCTAAATTGTTCTATTATATGATTCTATAATACGACTAGGGCTGTGTTCAGCTGACAATTGTCAGTTTGGCTGATCTGATGATCAGGTGAATTTTTGAAAGAGGAGTGAGACTAGCAAACACAAGTTTTGCTTTCAGGAAGAAAAATTTGTGTTAGGAAGGGCTGAAACTGTCTCTCTTTGTATTACACAGTTTTTTTGAACTGTGAACCAGAATAGAAAGGCTTAAAAGCAGCAACAGTAAAGCTGAAAAAAAGAGCTATTAAAGGTCAAATTGCAACAAAAACTTACAGTACTACTGCATCACTGAAAGGTGAGTTTACCTTTTTTTTTGGTGTGTGTGTGCTTGTTTTGGTTTTTTTTTAAACAATCTTTAGAAAGATGGATCATCTTCTTTAAACTAGCTTTGGTACTGAAGACTTTATCTTGTGAAAGCACAATCTCTGGATGATGTGGAGTCTAAAGATAAATTAGTGCAGAGTGTGCACTGAGTGAATACTGATTTTTGGTCTTCCATACAGATATTTAAGTATGTGAAAGTAATAGCAAGAAATGGATAAAAATGTGTTGTTGGTTATTTGTGTTTTTTTTAATAGAAGTCATAGTGTTTTAACATGAAGTTATACTTTATATTTCTCATTATGTTGAAAATGTTGGGCCAATATATAATCTGTATCCAAGACAAGCTTTAAAAATAATTGCAGATGGAAATTCAATCACTGAATAAAAAAAATTGAAATAAATTCACAGTACAGGCTAGGATTTGTGGGTAAAGATTAGGACAGGCTCCTCGGATTGATTGTGTGCATGACTTGGAGCAACCAGGTCTGATTTTAGAGTTTTCCTGAACTGGACACAGATATTGGACCAGATGACTTGCAGAGATTCCTTCCCATGTATATGATTCTGTGATTACCTTTTTTTTTTTTTTTTGAGAAGGGGAAAAATGTTGTCTGAGCAAGACTGGCCTGCTATTGCTCGAAAAAAACATTGCAGGATTTTGTAACTGGCCTTGCCTTCATAGGCATGTGTGGGTAAATGTGGCCCTATCAGATCATCAAATAAACTAAATGTAATATTTTTGGAAAAAAAAAGACTAGTTTTAAAGAAGGTGTGTGTTGGGTTAATCTGTTTAAATTCAAGGAGAGCACTTACTGTCATACCCTGACATGAAGTCTGTAATCTCAAACACCTGTGACTTAAACAGAAGAACCAGCTGATGATCAACAAGGAAACTAAAATGTTCTGTATGGAAATGGGAATTATGAGGGTAATTGGAGGTTACTAGTGGTGTTTTCTGGTATAATGGCAGTAACTCAGTTACTGTCCACTTGAGTAATAGTATCTGTAAAATGATCTGAAGCTTTGTTTTGGTCTACAAATCAATCTTACAAGCAACAGTATAGAAATTAAATATCTTATCACCTGGAAAACCAGCTTTATGTGGCGTTGATGCAGATCTCCAACCAGGAGCTGGTATTTACTTCTGGTAACTCAAATTTTAGAATTTTATGGGGAAATTGCTTACTAAATCTAGTGATTGGTTTATTAAAGATTCATCTGTGTGGGCTACATTGTTTGCAGTATAATGTTAAATTTACTACTATTACTAAATGTACTAGAAGCACCTAGTTACTGTTTTTTTTTATCCCTGTTCCTTCAAATGTGACTTTGGAAGGGACAGCATTTTAAAGTTTGTTCCAGAAGGCACTTTCAGAGATGGATGATTGAAAACAACTCTCCTAAACGGCACCTTGCTGTACTTCATAGTTCATAACAGCTTTTATTCACCACTGTGATTGTCTTTTAAATTACTACCTGTGGATGAATACCTGAAAGAATTGGCCTGCTGGCTGCATATTTGGTTTGATTGGGGGCTATCTTGAAGTTGCCTTTAAATTACATGGGGTTCTTGATGATCCTAGCATTTTCTAATCTTTGTACTGCATGTTTTGTGTCTGAGATTCTTGCCACTTTAGGAAGAATGATAATTTTTTTTCCTTTTTTAAAGTGTGCCATTTCAAGCTAAGATACAGAGAGATGTTTTTTTCTAAAAATTATAAATATGTTGGGTTTTTTTTTCTTACTAGAAGTTGTAAATTGTGTAATGAATAATTAGTGTACTAATAGTTGCTGACAGACCAGAAACTGCTTAATTTGTAAGAGATGCATTTGTCACAGGGGAAGCTCCATGTGATATCTGTAACAGAGGGATACAAAAGCAATACTACTTCAATACCTTACTGAAAGTATCAGTGTGGCAGTAGTGTGTTACGTGTTTTTCCACAGAGGGATGCTTCATTGCACTGTCACTAGCAAGACAGGCAAAATGAATGTCATAAGACAAGGCAGTGGTTGAAGTTGATTGAAATATTTGAATAAACAGCTTTTTTTTTCAGAAGTTGCAGTGTAGATAAGTCTGTATAAAATGTTCCATTCTTTTCTGATGAGATTTTCTTGTCAAAGGCCCTTTGGGTAATATAAAAGACTGGGAAGATTTTGTTTGTTAGTCAGTGTGCTGGTCTGAAATGTGAAAGAATCAGATGCCAGACTTTTTCCTGGCTCAGAATGATTTGATGCCATTGAAAAGCCATCTTCTCTGAATGAATGGTTTGGAAGAGGTACCTGAACATCCCCAAAGCTTATTTCCTGAACTACCATAACCCAAGCCAACAGGAAAGTCTAGATTTCAGGTTTGAAAATGGAACATTTTGAGAATTTTCTGGGGGGAAATCCAGACAAATGAATAGAAAGAAACAGTGCTGTAGGAATTCCTCTGAAATCTATTTGTCCTCCTGATAGCATTGAGGTGTGTCTGTCACTAGGCACCAATCAAAGACATCTGTAATCTTCATAAATTCATTTTAGATTTTTATCAACAGCAGTTCCCAGCTTCAGCTTCCATGTTCTGTGTGCCCTCTGTTCCTTGCATTTCATCTTTCTGCTTTTAATTCAGAAAATAGTTCAAGTGAATAAGCAGAAGATAGGAGTGTGATGGAAAGAATGGATCTTAGCCTATTAGAATATATCACTCCATCTATATAAATAGTATGGAATAAATAAAAAGGCAGATAAGGGTGCTGGTGACAATAGAATACAGATTTTTTGATGTCCTGAAGTCTCCAACATGTTGTAGCATGTTGGCAGCTTGACACAATTAGGATTATTGGTGAATGTCAGAAGAAGCATGATTTGCCATACACAGTTTGTATTAGTTCTGCTTCTTGGGCCACAAAGGCACGCTCAACCATGCCTGCCTTTGCAGATCCCCAAAAATTGACTTCCAAAGGCCTACCTTTGCCTTTGGAAATTGCTTTTACTACTTCTGCTTTCTCTTTTTCTGAGGCATGTAGCACCTGGAGGAAGCAAAGCAGAATGAAACAAAGACATGAAGGTCAGTGTTGGGGTATTTCAGTCCTTGTACTGTCTTAGTGGGAAGTTTGCAGGCAATGGACATTTTCCATACCATGGCTGTGGAATTTCCCTGATCTTTCTCTACCTCATTCCACCCCTAGTGATTGCAAATCATGCTTTGCAAGATATACTCAGGCCTACTTTGCTCTACTGAGAGACAAACTTCAGTCTTTCTGCCTAGCATAAGTATCACAGGAACATCATGCCACACGGATGGATCATTTTGCTTGTCTTTGCTGTCTGAAGCAGCTATCCGTCCTGCAGCACGCTCTGTGGCAGCTCATTCACAAGTATTTGAACGACCCATAAAGCACTTCAGTTATAACCTAAGCATGGTGAGTGTCAGTACAGTAAAGGTACTTTTGACATCAGTTAAGCTTCCTAGTCAGGTTTGTGAGAGAGATTTTTGTCTTCCCAGAGCTCAGTGAAAGGATCAAAAACTGCTCTAGCCTGCTTTTTTTTTTTTTTCCCATCTGGCACAGTGGATTGCCATGCTTCATCAAATAGACTAATTCTTTGGCTGCCAGTGAGGGTCACCAAATGCTGCTGCTTCCTTGCGTATCTCCCAGCATCTGGCTTCAGAGGGACAACAGGGAGAACAATCCAGACAGGAAGACAACACTGTTCGTTACTTTGCAAATTCTGTCCATTCCTATTGCACAAGGCCATGCATCTCTTCTGCAGGCTCTGGTCAAATGAAACCAGTTGCCATTACGAAAACCTAAATGTGGCCATGTTTGGGGTTTTTTGTGTGCTTTGTTTGTTTATGAAGATTCCAAATAAAAAGTGTGTACTGTTATGACTGGATTCATGAAGGCAAAATTCAGTTTTAGACATTTAGATATTTAGAATGTCTCATATGTGTCAATGCAGAAAACTAATAATTGAAATACTGCAAGGAGTAGTACTATTGCTCCACTGGTACCTCAAGACTGATCTGGTACCATTCATTGGATGTTTCTAGTTGTTTAAAATGTTACTGTTGCTTATATATCTTTATGTAAACCAAACCAGAGATGTTGTTACAGTCTTATCTTAAATACAAGTGATAGAAATGCAAGGGCTTTAACATAGAGAAAGCATTAAGATGAAGGAGAGGAAATGTGATGGGAAAAAATAATTTTTGTGTGTGTGCTTTGGCATGAGGCAAAGGCAAGTGAAAGTGAAGTTCAGCAAAAAAAGACACAACTTGAAACCTATTCACCTGGACTTCCAATAAAGAGTGAGCTTTTCCAGTATCACTTCATTGTAAAATGAAACACAGGAATTGGACTGGGAGAAGACAAAATTACCATGTACTGAAAAAGTTAGTGAAGAACGGTGCAGGTCACCTTTAGGAAAGAATGCAAAGCTATACCTGCCTTCCTTTACAGAGTTTACCTGTAAAAGTTCGGTTCTTTATAGCATAGCTCAAAAAGAGATGTTTGGTATACCGACGGAATGAAACGATCAGCCACAAGTGTATTAAGAATGTTTAGAACTAAATGTAAAATAATGAATTTTTCATTAAACAAGCACACAGCTCTGATGATTCCTATTAACTTCTACCATTTCAAAGACTTGACAGAAAATCAAATCTCTCTTTTTATGGCTGATTTAAATCAATCATTGTTCTGTCTGGCAAAATTCCAAGTCCACATTTGAAAGCTCTTTTGAGAATTATCTTTCCCCCACCCTAGGCTATATCTGCCAGATCAGGAAATTCCAGCTTCTCTTAAATTTACTATGGAATCCCCAGAGTCTGAAATACAGAGAACAGATTTTTTGCTGGACTGTGAATAATCATGATCTTCTCTTTCTTTCCTAACCTTTTTGCATACTTTGTAAAATAGAACTTTAGGCATGCAGATAAGCTGAAAAAAACCTACATGGACTGTCATTAGTTTGGAAATCTGTCTTGTTAGGTCAGATTCCATACTCATACATGTTCTGTCTGCATGTTAATTTTCCTTGTGTTTGTTTTCATTGTTCTACTTAATATGCTGTAGAGCATTGTAGTGCATGCATGCATCTAATGGTATTTTTAACAGATTAGAAGCTGGACTCCTGTTTATTTGCAGTACACCTACTTCAAATACTTCTGGAAACTATTTTAGATGACTCATGTTTATAGGAGGAGCCTTGCCTCCAAGTAGATAATATTTTGTTTTAAAAGCTTGAATGGTACATGAAGTGACTTCTCCAAAGAACCTAATATTACAGGTAGAATTGAAGGGACTTTTTTTTTCGAAAGCAACTGATGGAGAGACAATGGGAGATTTCCATGGAGAAGTTTAAAGAGATTACTGAAGTAATTGAATAATAGAGACTTGTATCTGGACTATCTCTTAAGAGCAATCTTCTTTATTCAGTTTAAAAGAATAATAAATGGCAAACAGAGATGTAATGCTTATCTTGGCAGACAGTTACTGTGTACTTCTGCTGTGTGAGCTAATGCTGAAGTTTTTCCTTACTCATACTGTATAAGAACTTTACATCTAACAAAATACATAGTTTTTTTTATGAAGTAATCATTAAAAAATACTGTGTCAAAGAAATTCCTAGAGTCTGTGAAACTGCATCTTTCTAGTCAGCTGAATTTACTGAAACATCGCTTATATGGCAGCTTGCCTCTTCTAGTACAAAAGATACGCACAGTGTGGGTGATTACTGTTTAATCGATTGTTTATGCTTAGATGGTGGTTTTCTTTGAAAGGGCCTCTACTCAGTATTTGAGACAATATTGTGGATTTTAGTGTCATTAGCAATTGTTTTTGAAAGTCTTTCCTTCCTTAAGTCTCATTAAGGAACTAATTTTGACTTAAAAAAATATTCAAACTGGCAAAAGTAAGGCCAAAATATTTTAAAGTTTGTTTGTTTGTTTGTTTTTGGTGAACATGACAGAAGTCAGGTAATTAAAGTATTAATCATGTAAGAAGTTTGCTTTGATTCTTGCTAAAAGTAGTGACAGTACTGCCTTTGACTTTGGTGTGAAAGGAGACTGCATATGAAAGTTTCCTTAGGTTATTCTGTGACGTTCACAATTCCTGTGTATCCAGGATTGGACATTTCACTGATTTACACAGTTCTACTTTGAAATTCAAGTAGGCAGCAGATCAAAGTATTGCAGTAAATAGAAATTTCCCTAATTGCCCAAGGATTTCCATTTCAAAATACAACAGGAATTAAATGTTGTCCTCTGTAATGATTTCCCTTTTCTCAGAACTGGGGCTTTTCAACGAGTTCATTCTTAGTCCAAAAACCTCTCAATCTACCAAAATCAGCCTTAATCATTAAAAAAATGTGCCATGTAAAAACTGCGTAAGGTGATTAAACACTTCTCCAGTTTTGCATGCTTAGTTTTTTTTCTGCCTGTTTCATAAGTAGTAGTAGTAGTAATCAGGTATATTGCAGTAGTGCCTGTAATCTCCATCAAGAACCACAGTTCTGGTGTCTATTAGGATTTCTGTGGTTGGATGACTAGTTCACACCAATCTGTGTTAGTGTGAAGCCACTCTTGCATTGACATTTGTACCAGCAGTGGATTGGTTAGACAGGTAAACAGATTGAAAAAAATAAGTACATTTCAATTTCTCATACTAAGTTTATTTTTTTGAACTGACTTCTTAGGGAGTTAGATCAGTGCTAGCATAAGTAGAAGAGGAGAGGCAGGAACATGTTGCATGGAGGAAGAGCAGAATTATGATAGGCAGGTTAGAACTGCCAAAATAGTTACAGAACCTCAGTATTTGGTGTCACATAAGCAAGGATCAAAGATTATTTTTCTCTAATCAGGATACACAGTGGTGAGGTTCTAAACTCAAAGAAATGGAGGCAAGGCAGGAGCAAGTACATGGTGTAGGTACATGCATGCATGTGTTCTGGAAGTGTGGTGAACAGCAAAGATGAAAAAATTACATGCAAAAAGCATGGTCAGTCATGAGATCAGAGTTACTCAGGTACAACTTCCCAGGATAGCTTGTCCCACCTGTCCTCATGGTGAATTTTTTTTTTTCTCTCATGTCTGCCTGAACCTTTTGTTTCTACTTATGCCTGTTTTTTCTCATCCTCCCATTGCACCCACCCCTGCAAAAAGCTTTACATATTCATCCTGAAAACTTCCTTGTAGGTAGAGATAGGCTGCCATTCTTCATCTCTTTGAAGGTGCCTCTTCTCCACGCTGAGTTAACCCCAGATCCTCAGCCTCTCTTCACAGGGCAAGTATTGCAGCTCCTGACTGTCCTTGTGGCCTTCCCCTGGACTTGCTCCATTTTGAGTTGGTTAAGAACTTTTTTTGGGTTTTTTTTGGTGTTGGGTTTTTTTTTTTTCCTTAGGAGACCAGAACTGGATGCAATATTTGAGATGCAGTCTAGTCAGTGCGGAGTAGAGAAAGTAATCGCTTCCCTTGATCTACTGTCCACACTCCAGTAGAAAGTCACAGCACTGGAACACTGCCAGCTCACTGCTCACCAGGATCCCAGGGCTGTCCCACCGCTGTTAAATTTGAGTCTGTATTGATGTAAAAGGGTTATTGGCATCCCACATTCAGGACACTGAAGATTCCTGTTGGCCCCTTCTTGTACTCTCAATCTTTCAGAATGGTGGTCATGTCATTGAGTGTTTGTTGTTCCCCTAGCAGTTTGTTGTCGCATCCTGTGAGTCTGATGAGAGTGCACTCTGATACATCCTCCATATAGATACAAATGTTAAACAGGACAGGTTCCTCTAGTAATCCACTTCTTACTAGTTTCCAGCTAGAATAAACCCAGAAGGCTACAAGCCTGCACTGCAGGCTGCTCATGGAAGACTAGGACAGATTAAGAGAATTGGTACCACATTTTCAGTAAAAGTAGGTCCTAGCTATGACTTCTTTCTTTCAACTCAAGAGGAATCTGCTGATGTGAGCTTTGTGGGAGCTGTACTGCTGAAGTAATACGTTATTCTCTCAACAAGGTTAGGTTACCATTTTCACTAAAATTCAGTGTTGACCGTATGTTATTTGCAATATGAGATTATCGAGGTTAAGTCTAAGAAAGATCAACTTCATTTTTTTGTTAAAAAAAATCCTTTGTGACTATAATGCCACAGAAGGAAAAAAAAAGAAAACTCTAGTGTTAAATAACTAAATGCTTATTAACAGAAATACATTAAAGGCACTTCAAAGATACCATTGCCTAGGAGTTGCAGTAGCTCTACAATGCTCACTGTAGCAGGACAGTTTTAGGAATCCTTTCTAACAAGGTTCCTGTTTGAAATGTGTGCACAAGGCTGAAACATATGTATTATTGTTTTATTCTCTTCACTTTCATAATTGTAAATCAGATCTTAAGATTTGTCTATTACCTGTTCCTTTCTGTGGTGTACTGCTCAACTATGCTGCTATTTCAGTAGCTATCTTGAAAAGTATCACCTCTTTGATTTTTTTAATTTTTATTGCTGTCTTTTTAGTCATTAGTGTAAAATCAGCAATTTCTCTGTAGCTAGAATATTTTCTTTAAATTTTCTTGAAGGCAAAATGTACTGTATCTGACACTGTTTCTGTCTTTGGAATTTTGATTTCCAATCATATCAGCCTCAGGAAAGGAGAGTGGCAGGTTTAATTAATCTTTCTGCATTTACTAGAAGACTGAATTCAAAATAGGAAAATGGTTGCATCTGGAATATCTTCTTCACTGTGACTGTGGATCAGTTCTTTCTGTTGTTTTTTTTAATTCACTTTTTGAAAGCAATTATGATTTTAACCTCAACAAAGTTCTGTGTTAGAGAGGTCTAGATATGATTGTGTTGTACAGAACTTTGTTTTGAGCCTGCTCTTCTGTGCTTTCTACATGTTCCTCCGTGTAGTGTGAGAATAAGTGTTGTCTGTTCCTTTCTTTGTATATAATACTTCTGCTCTGTAAGCAACTTCTGAGACGACTGATCTTCATCTGTTTGGTTACACTGCATTCTATACACAGTATTAAAATATAGTTGCACTGTAGCTTTATAGAAATTGTAAGGCAATGTTTTCTGTTTGTTTGAAAATTTTTAATATTTCTTTCTTCACAACTTGGAAATAAACTGTTTGACATTTTGGCTTCTGCTAAATGTTGAGCTTATTCAAAGAGCTGTCCACAAGGCATTGACTTCCTCAGTGGTGCTGGCAAAAATACTTTTTCCAATTAAAAGTGATTCAGTGGTACAAAATCTCATCTTAGATTTTTGTTCATAACTTCTTTCCTTTTTTTTTTGTTTTCCTTAATTTGAGTTTTTAATTGTTAGCTTAAGCAATTGCACTTGAAAACGTGAAAATGATCTCATTCTGGTGTTCACATCATCTTTCCCCTACTTGCATACACTTTCACCTTGAAAGACAGGACTGGTAAAACATTGCTGTTACCTGCTTCTGAGATTTTTTTGAATATTGTTTTGATGTCTGTATGCTTATTTCAAGTAATGACGATAATTTACTCAGCATTATTAACAACCGCAGCCAGGGAGTATGTTTTAGTATGTACTGTGTGCTCTAAAGTAACTATTTAACCTAGATTAGGATAATCTTTTTAAATCTATGATGCAAACTGCTCATAAACCTGAAGGGAGTGCATTTCCACATGTGGGAATGGTAGACATCTCTATTCCAATTTGGTAAGCAGAGCATTAGGTCATCTAGGGGCTCCAGATTGACAGAATCACAGAAACATCCAGGTTGGAAAAGACCCTCAAAATCACCAAGTCCAGCCTGTAACCCTGCTCTACATGATTCACTCTAAACCCATATCCCCGAGCACCACATCCAAACAACCCTTAAACATGTCCAGGGTCGGTAACTCAACCACCTCCCTGGGCAGCTCATTCCAGTGCCTGACCAGTTTCTCAGTGAAAAACTTTTTCTTAATGTCCAATCTAAACCTACTCAGTCTCAGCTTGAGGCCATTCCCCCTTGTTCTGTTTCCTTTTGCATTCTCACACAATTCCTCAGCACTCTGCAAATTACTGCCTTGTGTTTAATCGGTTTGACATGAAGGGTCAAAACTGGTGTGTTGGTTTGGGTTTTTGGTGTTTTTTTAATAGAAAGTCATGCTGCAATAAAGTATGTATGTGCTGTATTTCTGTTATCGACAACCAGAAAATTTGCTGCATGTTTTACAGGTTTTGGAGTCCTGGGCTTTTTTCAGATAGTTTCTAGGACTGTGTGGGCAGGAAGTCACAACAAAACATTTAAACATTTCCCATTAGATAATTGTTGCATTTTCCCCAGTCCTAAAACCTTACTGCTACTGGGAATAAATTTAATCTAAAACTTGAATTTGGTTAATATTCTGAGTAATAAAATTCAAAACAGGAGATGCTGAAGGAACTCAGCACTGATTTTGTTCAGTGCTATTTCGTGACTATCTTAGATTATACAAAGAAAGGCAGTTTAATTTTAATAAAAGCATTGCAAACTAGAGTTCTACATATTAAAATAATTGATGGGAGGGATTAAATATAGGCCAGGACATATGTCTGAAATCTATCTGTGATTTTACAATATTGTAATTTTAAAGTACCGTGATCTTTCTAAGTTCAATATTAGATTTATATGAAACAAACATATCTGATACAGCCCTTGCTATCGTTTTTGTGCAGTTTCACTAATATATAAGTCAGGCTATGGCTTCCATCACTCTGCTGTCAAGAATGTTAAGACGTTTCTGGCTATGGCTTCCGTCACTCTGCTGTCAAGAATGTTAAGATGGTTCTATAAGCTGTCTTCTATGAAACTGCAGCTGAAATAACTTGAGGTAATTTTCTGAACCATTTGTCCCAAGGTTTGGCAGGCATTTTTACTTCCTAATTTTAAAATCTCCATATATTCCCACATGCATTGGTTTTAATACTATGCTGCCTGCAGTTGTATAAAATCAGTGATGTGTTTGGTTTCCATGTTAAAAATAGTTGATAGATTTCAAAGATTTGTCCCTCTTTTGTAGCATCTGGAAATAGTTTGTCAGTGCCCAGAGGTTAACCAAGTGATTGTGTGCCATTTGAGCTCTGATCCAACTCAGTATTTTTGCAGCAAGAGCTGCAGTGTATTGCAAACACGTAATGATTTTATGAAGTATGTGCTAAAAATTGTTACCAAATTGGACAAGAAGCTGAAAATTGGGACATGAAGAGTGAAGCATGAGTCGGGTGCTGATTCCTCAGGGCAGTTTGTAGGTCTGTAGCCAAATTGCAGTGATCTTGGACAGTTAGCTAGGGTTTGCTCTTCCCTGCTTCTGGAATGATTGGAGTACTTGGCAGGAGTGCTTTACAGCACTGAAGCTGAATGTTTGTGAGGTTGAGATGTTCAGGTGGTACTTTCCAAAAGTGCTTGTTACAGTTTCCTGCTTCTGAAATTGGTAATGTTCCTTCTGGCTTCAGTGAGAGCAGAGTTAGGCAAGGAGAATCTTGAAATATCTCCTCTCTAAATCCAAAGGTTCTTTGCAGTGGAAGTGTTTGTTTGCAGGAGGAGTGAAGGGGCGTTCACAGAACAGCATTTTCAAAATAATTTTCTGTAGCTGATAAGGTGAGTAGTGGGGTGATTTGGGCTAGGGTGTATGAAATTACAGAATAGAGGAAGATGAAAAGTTAGGGATAGGGAATAGCTCTTAATGCTGATATTAACGTGATTGGTTTGGGGGTGTTTGGGGTTTGTTTTGATTGTGTTTTTTCTCTAAAATGCGTTTATCTTTCCCAGATTTAATTTTCACACTACAGAAATGTCCTATATTTAATCTTTTAAAAGTTACCTTTCTGACACAAAGTCTGCTTTTGATACTTACTGCCTGATAGCCAAGCCGACAATTCATCCTAAAGAGCAGGATAAATATTACAATCCTTTATTATAAGTGTATCTGTTTTGATTTATTCTAATGAAGCATTCCAATCTATGGACGTTCTTTTCCCATGGTTTCTTATACCATGCTTTGGTTAAGTGGCAAGCTTTTGGGGACAGATGCTGCTTCTGTTTGCATATGCAAAGTGTTGCCAAGATTGTGCCTTTTTTAATCTAACAAACCAGTGCTTAAACTGGATCTGATTTTTTTTTTTTTTTGTTTGATTGGTTGCAGGTTCTTTTTTTTTTTCTCCCTTTATTTGTGCATTTCTAAGCGTATATTCTGGAGGAATAGTTTCATGATAAATGTTTGAATGATACAAGACAGGTAAAGGAAGCACTTCCAAGTCAAGTTTGCAGGTAGGTAGTGTAGAATTTGGAACACTTTAAATGACTGGGAAAATATAGTGTTTATGAACTTAGATTACAACTAAATAGCTAAGTTTTGTAACAGTGTTCTCAATGACAACATGTTTTCCCTCTATCAACAGCACACAGCCATGTATATACAAATAACCTATAGTAACACTGCACATAATAGGTTTTTCATAATGCCACTGCATTTGAGCTTTCCGGGGGAAGGCTCAAAGGTCATATCATTGGTTTATGGCTGTGGAATTATCCCTGTGCTAGGGTATGGTTATCAGACATTCCTCACATTCCAGGTGTCTAATATTATAGTGCTTACATGCCAGCGCAGGACCAACTGCTGTGTCAAAGAAGAAAGCAAGAGAAAACACTCAGGGCAGTACTCATTTCCACTTCTCTGCCTCCCATTCTCCACAACCTTTTAAAATGTCGTTTTTGCGTTGAATTTGGAAACGGTAAAGGGATAAACAAATTACAAGCAGTGATTTGGTTGGGGATTTTTTTCCTTGCAAAACCAAATAGCTAGTATGCTGAGCTGGAAAATGTTGATTCTCTTCTCACTTAAACATTTAATTTATTTTGGTATTTTCAATGATAAAATGATGCAGCAATGTATTATTGTGTTCAGAGTGTTTTTTTTTTTATCTTCACTGATGGTAATGATTACGTGATTCCTCTGCCAAAACAGCTTATCAAAAGGAAAAGAAAACCTAAAACCCATGCCAGCAGGCAGTTTGACCTGGTCTTGCGACCAGTGGGTGTGGGTCCCTTCCTTCCCGAAAACATTCTTCCCCTTCTCGGTCTAAACTATCCAGTTTATGTGCCTTTTCAGGAGCACCTGTAAAGAGATGAAGCAGCGGACATTAAGCTGATGTTAACCCCTTTGTAACTCAGAAGAGCTAGTTACGCTCTGCTTCCTTGCTGTTACAATGTAATTTTATGGCACTCATTAACATGCACATGGCATCGTATGGTAAACTGGAAGGCAGAATATTCCCTTTGCACTTGCCTCTGTCTTCTTCCTCCTGTACTGAAATCTTGTGTTGTCTATTTTTTATTTGCTTCCTTCCTTTCATGTGCATAGATGTGAGGACAGCAGTTCCCTCTTAATGGTTTTAATGTTGAGGAAGCAGGCAAGATCTTCAGAGGACTTAGAAGATTTTAATCCTTAACTTTCTATATTGCATAAAGCTTCAATTTGAGAATGTGTAGGAGTTTTGAGCATTGAGGTTAAGTATTTTAAAAAATAAAAAGGATAGTAATGTTTGTTAATACATTGCAAGTACTTAATCACTGATGGTTTTATAGGACACCTGCAAAACTAAGTGAAGTAGGAAGGTGTTTTATGGGAAAACAATCTATTCTACCGTGTAGGAATTGTTTTGATTTATTTTGGTTCAATTCCACACCCCGATTAATTGGTGGATTTCTAGTTTGTCAGTTTGGTTCACTACTTCTGCAGATTTTACTGGCTCCTATAAGGCAACCCTCCCCCCAGTATGTAATTTCTGTGTCAAAAAGAAAGAATGAAATTATAATTTCATAATTATGAAGTGTAATTCATTCTGCAGCATTTTTGTTGTTATTATTAAGCTATTTTTACTATCACATTGTGTGTTTGTGTTAAAATAAGTGGACTCAAATTCTTTGCAGTTATAAGTAGATTTTTGTTTTTAAAAACTTGTTGCTCTCTGCATATAGTGCATATTTTCTAGTAAAGACGCAGCTGTATTGCTTAAAATGGTTATGTTCACAATATTGGAAACAAAACTTTTGTCAGAATCCTGTTTTTTTTGATGTCTTTTCAAGTTTAGTAAATGATTTATAAATTTATTGAATTTTGGATGTTTTCCCGGAGTGGGCTTGCAGAAAGGTTAGTAGTTGGTTTGTTTTCATCCTTGCCTTGGCAGTTAAATGTTTAACTAAATCAGGAATAGTAATTCCTGGAAAACATTTGAGGAATGGAATACAGTTTTCTGCTGCAGTCAGTGCTTAGCGCTGAAGCCAGTCATTGTTATGTTCAGTGAGTACTACTTAGAAATAGTGAACAAGTTGTGTGCAGTGGCACAGGGTATGAAACTCTTGACTTGGTCTTCAGAAAGGCCTTTTGGCAGTAGCAGTCACAACCAATAAGGGGCTGACACTGTCATTTTACATTAATACTTCAATGCAACTGTCTCTTTGGAGGGCTCTCTAATTAAGACAGTGTTCAGCATACTGTGCTTTTCAGGAAAGCATTACAGAACAGCTTTGAGTATTTTGCCTAAATTACAGAGAAGGAATTGCTTGATAAAGTACTCTGAAAAGGTTTAAAACAACCCAAGCCCCACAAGGATGGAAAATGATTAGATTTCAGTTTCTGTTTGATCTTTGTGTGCTTCCTGAGTGCACCATTGTGTTCACCTGGGCTACTGGCTAAATAGACAAGAGTGTTTTTATGGAAATTATGTTTTTCAAAGTCTTAGATGTTCCCTGAAACATCATTGAATGTAGTTTAGTCCTAGCTACATGAACCCACAGCTCACTTGGAGTATGTGAGATGTTGGAAAGCACTGCTGTTATAAATTTGGTACTGGAGACTTGAGCTTATAAAATTGCTGTAGGAGCCTGTTACCCCAGTAGTATATACCCAAATAACATCCAACCCTTCTGTGTTATTGTAAGGTGGTGAACTTGCTTATCTGTCTTTTGGTACAACCCCCTATCTGCATGTTACACCACTATTCTAAAACAGAGGCTGACACTATCCTTACTCCTTGTTTGATGAATTCTAATTCAGTACCTAGGTCTGCTTAGTTACTCTTTCAAAGTAATACCTGTAATGAATTTGCAGTGTATCTTAATAATACCCTTATTAAAAGAGAATGTACCTAAGCAGTGCAAAGGTTGTACATAATGTCTTGCCTTGGTATCTGGAAGGCACTGCTGTGTTGAGAATGTGGTGTTTAGATGTTGAAATCCTGTCAACAGATTCAGGAGCTTTTCCAAACATTACCGTTGTGCTAGATTACTGTAAAGTCATCACTCTTCTGTAACGGTGTGTGTCATTAAATGCACACTTACCTGACATCTGGCTCATGTGGTCCTTCCATCATTTGGTTTATTCTGTTATGTTTTAATAAATGCTTTGTCCTGCACATCTAAATAGTAACTTACATTTTGTCTTCTCCATTTCTAGAAGGTGGAAAAGTAGTATATTTTTCAGAATAGTTTCTGTTCAGAAAGAGAGCTATCATTGTGAGAGAAAATAAATAATCTGTAATGTACATAATTGTACATGTGAATGAATGGATGTGAAATTTAATTGGTACAGTACTTCATGCAAGTGCCGCACGAGATCTTGCTACATGGCAAAGAACAGGAGGTCATTTTGGGTAGAGGATAATTGGGATTTGAAGAGAGTTTTCAAGTGTACATTGAAGTTGCTTATGGAAGTTCAGCATTGACCCTAGTTATAATTGAATTCAGAACTCCAAGTCTTGACTGTAGGTTAAGGACCACACAGCAGCGAAGGTATTGTTGGAAGTAATTTTCAAAAAGAAGAAGGTGAACCTATTCATAATTCTCAGGTGTTTATGTACTTCTTACCAACCTGCTTTTTCTTCTTTTCTGATTGAGGAAAAGAAGTCTCAGATTTATGTGGGATTTTTGTAGCTTAGTTTAGTTGTGTTTTGTCTCTTCGCTCTCCTCCATGCCCCATATATTGAGGTCTGCCTACTGTATCCTTTTTTTTTTCACCATGCCCTCCACGATATATCTTATAAATCACCAAAAATTAGCCTTAAAAAGTCAATGCAAATAGTTCTATGTGAACAAAACATGTCAAGCTGTAATTGCATAGTCTTTCAGGATGTAAATAAAATCAGATCTTGAAGTATGCTAAAAAGGTCAGCGATGCTGGTATCAGCTGAGTTTAGAAGAGAGCAAAGACCAAAGTCCAGAGTTCCTTATTCATAAAGTACAGTCCTAATCATAATATGGATAACCTGTGGGTCAGTGTTACGGTTGGTTTACCCCTGAACAGATTTTTGGAGAAAAGCACAAGGCAGAACAGGAATGCAGCAGAATGCAGTATTACTCTCACATAAACATGTTAAAGATGGGAGGGGGGATGTATATATGTGTATATACACACAGACATGCTCTACATATTTGTAAAAACATGCACATTGATAGTCTCAGATCAGAAAAGTGTGAAATCCTGACTGAAGGATAGCATTCAAGGATAACATTAATTTGCATATATAGTAATTTTTTTTGTTTTATTTTTTTGTTTATGAACCCTGACCTTATGAAGAAAACTTTTGCATATTTGTGGTGGGTTGACTTAGCTGGATGACAGATGCCCACCATCCACTCGTCACTTCCCTCCTCAGTGAGGGCCGGGGATAGAATGGGAAAAACCTTGTGGGTCAAGATAAAGGCAGTCTAGTGAAGCAATCGAAGAAGAAGGATTTTTTTTTTTTAATCTACTTCCCACTGGAAGGTGACATCCAGCCACTTCAGAGAAAACAGGACTTCAGTATGCATAGTGGTTGCTCCAGGAGATGGATTTCCTGATAACTAATGTCTCTCAACCCCTTTCTCTAAGCTTTTATTGCTGAGCACATGTTACATGGTAGAGAATGTGCCTTTGGTCAGTTAAGATCAGCTGTCTTGGTTGTGTCCTCTCCCAAGATCCTGTCCACCGATGGGGCAATGACAGCCTTGATGCTATGCAAGCAATGCTTGGCAGTAACCAGAATGCCCATGTGTTACCAGCACCCTTCTAGCTACCATTACAATGCACTGCATCAGGAAGGCTTCTATAAGGAAAATTAACTGTCTCAGCCAGACCCCATACAGTTATCTTTGTAGTCTAGGGAGTACACCATTCAAGAAAATTGTCCAAATGAAAAAATACTGCACTGACAATACATGAGTCTGTAGTTATGGTTCCCTTTTACAGTATCATCAGCCTCTTTATGAACTTTAGATGCATATATAGACTTGTAAGCATGGCTCTGGATGTTATCATGAATAGTTACTATTGCATGTATATATCATTTTAGAATCTACATTTTAAGATCTTAGAAAACCTTATATTTTGAAAACTTTGAAGAAAATGTGGATTTAAAAACATGTGAATTGATGACTACAAATAGAAAAAGTATTATGAACTACCTTAGAGTATCAACTTCCTGAGACACAGCACTTAATCTTCTATTATGGTGCAATAAACCTCATTTTTCTCGGGTCACGGTTAATAAATGTAGTGGCAGTCTTTCTGTCACAGGTTATTATGTCGCAGATAATGATCTTCACAAAGGTTTCTTCAATCCTTGCTCCTTTCCAGTTGCATCATATAACTCTTTCCTTCCAACTCTTGTCTTACAAATTTTCTCTTGCATTTTATTTATCTTCATGTCACATTGATCTCCACTTTTTTAAAAGTAAATAATTTTTATGTTCAGGCAGGCATGAGGGAATTAAGCAATTGGACATCACATTATTACGCTGATTGCTGCTTAATTGTATAATTCTGGGTCAAAAATCTTGTACTGTTGAAATACTCTGGAACAGCAGAAAAGAGTCATGGGGAATTAACACTTAAGTAATTATAATCTAATTTTCATGTTTTAAAAATCTGCTTGGGACATAATCTAGATCTTAAGGCTGAGATGTCCAAGTGTGATTGGGCAGACCAGAATTCATAAAATGATTTGTCCACTATTGCCTGTATTTGGGAGTCTTTGCCTCCCTCTTCTCTTGATGAAGATCTGGAATTGGTCAGTGAAGTGTTTTTCCACGGTTGTTTAGTGCTGCTTTGATTTATGGAGTGCCTGGAATGACAGAATGGCTGCTGTTCATTCTCACCGTGTCTGATTCTTGACAGGTGCTAACACCTGGACAGAACATATGTGTGCCAGAATGATCTGCACTCTAAAATGCAGAATGCACTGTAATAGTAGTAAGACAGCATTTAATTTAAAAATGGTGTGGCATCCATTTGAAAAGCCAGGATAGTGCTGGGTTTATATCCTTCCCATAGAGGTGGTTTTAATTGTTCCTGTAATATATATCTTTGGTGAAAGTGTTGAATGCTTATGCAGAGCTAAAAATTAATTTGTTAGAGACCATCTAGCTATGTTTATAGGAGTTTGTTATGATCTCTTCTCTGCTGTATGAGTTTTAAGATTTTTTTTTTTTTCTAATTGAATCTATTTGATGTGCAGGTTTTTTTTTTTTCTAATTGAACTATAAGACTTGTGTTTTGAATTAATATTGTTAAGACTATGGATGACACTAAACTATTATTCTTTTTGAAATGTTTTGTGAAAACCCACATCTGCAATGTAACTTGAAGCGAGACTTTTGTCAAAGCAGAATGTGCCCTTGTTAGTTGGCACAGATTCACATAACTAACCAGGCTTGCCAAAAGGCTGTTCCTTTTATGTGATTGATGCTTCCTCTGAACAGTAATGACCTGGGAACTCCCTGACATGGGTACCCTGTGTTCAGTCCATTGCATGTTGTGGACAGTGTGGTCGAAGCTGCTGCAATTGTTTGTGTTAAACTAGCTTTAAAAAGTTTCTTCTGCTTTCCTAAGGACTATGTCTTTCACAGCTGTTACTATTATAAAAAACAAAAAAAACCCCAAAAAAAGCAGTCATCTTTGAAGTGCTGCTGGTAATTATTAATAGGTAGCATTTGGGCTGGTGTAGGTGATGTGGCAGTGCTGGAAAGGTGAAGTTTTGTGGGGCAGCTGTCAGCCCCTTTTGCTGGGTAGCCGGCATCCTGGCCACAGCAGCACAGCTCCTGGTGCCTTAAGAAAAGGAGGCAGGTGAGAAGCAGAGTGGCAGGTCTGAGCTGAGATTTCTGGAGAGCTCCTCCTTATAACAGCCTCACTCAGAGCAGTACCTTATCTGGATTGTAAAATATCAGCAGTGGGAGAGAGTACAGTGGGTAGGCTTGGCTTACTATAGACATGGTCTTTCTGGAAACTGGGAGGAGTTTAACCAAGTCAGCTTCAGTGGGCTGTCTTGTCCTGCATTGTAATGTGGAGGATAGGACGTGCCTATGTAAGAAAAGGGACTTGCTGAGAAGATACTGCAAAGCTTCAATGAGAACAGTTCTGTGAATCTCATGGGAAATCTCTCCCATTAAACAGATCTTTATTCTCACTTGTGCTGCTTACAATCCTGATGCAATTCCACACACTAGTAATCTCACGTGAATTTTATAATGATTTCTGGCTTGTTTAGTGCACAGCAGTTTTCAAGTGGCAATAAGTCTGCAAGCTTGCCTTATTTGTGAATTTGTTCAGGACCTCAACCATTAGTAACAATTATAGGATTATTTGGTAAATGTTGGAGAAATACAAGAAAGGTGATTGATGCTTATGATTAAAAAAATTATCTGCATTGCAGAAGATTATTTTTGGCCTGCAAGAGGTGGGTTCTTTGTAATATCTGCAGCCCTAGTTTGAAGGAATAGTGTTGCCCTACATAAAGAATTGATAGGTCAGATCCATAAATCATCAATAGTAATAATATATTTGTGGGACAGTAATTTCTAAATCAAACCTGTGCTGAAATGTGTATTTTCTCAATTGTAAGAAAAAAATAATTCAATAGGTTTGTGAAGTATTTTCAGTGTAGGGTTTTCTGCAAGCAAAGCTCATGAACTTTGTAGAAAGTTAAATGTACTGTTCTTTTCTCTTTCATTCCTCACAAAACCAGCAGTAAACCAGTTCTTTATGGTCAGAATCTGTAAGTGAAGAAAAAGTACCAAAACACAAAGAAGCGTATGTGAATTAGGTTGTTAGTTTTTTATTTGTATAGAATTGTAATGATGAGATGACAAAACAGTCTGAGGTGATAGAACTTCATCAGTGATGAACAAAAGAGGCAATGCTCTTATATCCTATAAATTTCTCTGGATAATCTTACTCTGTTATTTTTTAACCTCTGGATATGTCTTAATCTTACTGTCACTATGCTCACAATAAGGCCTTACATCTTCCTATTAAATATATCAGTATATCAGGCATGGCGTTCAGCTGTGGATTTATTAACAACAAACTCAGTTAAAGAAATGGCAAAAATAGGATGATATAAAGCTTTGCTCAATATTGTTGTTATCAATCTTTTTCTTGTAACAAATGGGCACACTATTATAATGAGAAATCTCTTCCCAAAGAGGCACCATGTGAACATCTGAAGGCCCATTAAATATTACTTGTGAAATGTCTATTTTGTGCACTCCTTCTCCACACTGCTGCTTGTTTTATTGAAGTATGTGGATTGGTAAGTGCTGCTAGCTGTGTCTTAGATGGTTGTATGCTCTTTTCTGAATTTCCTATGGACATTGGTGAAGAGGACCCTGAAATCTTGTGCTCTCATCACAAACTCAGAGGTTTAAGGGTCTGGTTCTTCTGGGGACTTCTAGGAGTATAGATTTTTTAAATTTAAAACCCCCACTATTTTACAAGCTGTTGTTTGTTTAAGTTTTTTAACTGTCAAATGTGAAAGATGTTGCAGTGAATTTCTCATGAGTGCTCATACTGAAAAATGTTTACAATAATTGATATTATGTTTTTGTAATTCGGAGTGATGGAATAGAGGAAATCAAGAGCCTGAACTTTTAGAAGGATAAAACTACTTGCTGTCCTTTCTCCATGCTATCTTTTTTTTTAGCTGCTGTCATAATAGGAATTAGTATGAATAGCAAACACGTGTATGTTAGAGAGAAAAGCTGTATTGTTAACTATTTTCTTACGGTTTTAGGTTAACAAAACCCTTGTCATTTGCGGATTGTGTTGGGGATGAACTGCCATGGGGATGGGAAGCTGCCTATGATCCTCAGATTGGTGTATACTATATTGATCACGTCAACCGTAAGTATCAGTTTCCCATGTTGATTATATAAGAAGGCTTATCTTGAGCAGACTTCCCTGAGAAGCTTCCAAAGCAGAATTTGGAATAGGGAAAGGTTTCTTATCAGAGAAGTATATTTAAAATATACAACTTCTGATTTTCAGGAGACAAATTATCCCATTTGTCTGCATGGTTTTGCGGAAGATGGTTGCAGATGTATTATAGTTGGCTCAAAATTATTCATATGAGTCTTCATTTTTTAATGTGGAAGAAATCCATGTAATGTGGAGTAAATAAAGATGGTTTACAAATGTTGGTATCTGAAGTATATGGTGTTTGGTGGCTGTTAAACATTCAGCAATGCACTCTGGCAGAGATAGTGTGGTACAAGTAACAAAAGCTGCCTTCAGTCTGCTGCTGAAAGGAACTATTGTAGATAAGGTAGTATGGAGAGTAAGGGAGTACCTGAAACTTGTAGTGAGGTATGGCAGATGTACTATAGTTTAAGAATACATTTCAGGCTAACAACAATATGGTTTGTAGCAATAAGAAAGGGAACAGAATCAAAATGCTGGGGAAAATTTGTCCTTCGGTATAACTTTAATGGCTTTAAAAGGCTTAAAGACAACTTGCTGGTGCAAAATGACTGCATCTATTTCTACATATATTTTTAAGTCTTGATTATTATCTCTAAATCATACACAACTAGAGAAAAATTTGAAATACAATGCTTGCTGGACTTACTGAAATTAATGTATTCCTGAAAGTGTTTTGGTTTTCTTTTTGTGTTTATTACTCCATAATAGTTGAAACTTTTTTCTATTTTCTTACAAATTCTTTAGTAATGTAATAGAACAGATTCTATTTGCGACCAATACCTCAATATAAGTGCCTACATCTGTGCTAGCAGTGCTGTGTACTGACTTGAAAAATAAAGTGTCGGTGACCATTTCGGATACTTTAGGTTAGCAGAGACAATTGCACAAAGTCCATAGATAGAGCATGGATAGTAAGAGACCACTGGCCTTTTGGAACAAGAGATGGAGACAAGGCTTGTTACCTGTGGCATCTCAAATGCATGAGCAAGTGAATCAAACCTGAGATGTCTAAGCTGCTTTGTAGCTATCTAGTCAATAGTCCATGTAATGCAAAGTGTGATGTAACTGGTTTAGTGTCTGCTTTGGAGATCAGCTGATTTAAGCTCTTTTGGGTTGGAACTCTGATAACTAGCATGCAACACTATCTCCTGTGTTTATTGAGCACCTGCAATGGATATCAATCTTGAACTGAATCCCACACAGTAACTTCATTTGGACTTTCCTAGGCCTACATTACTGGACTAACAGTGAGAGTCCTCTGATCTTAACATGTGGCTCTAAATGTTTCTGAACTTTGGAAACAGAGAGGCACACTTGACTGAATTCAAAGGTCGGGAAAGTAAAGGTTTTGCTTCTGAAACTGAATACTATTCTAAAAAAACTGCTCTTGAACTTCTACTTTGGCCAAAACTATAAAACTTAAACCTATAAAATTTTGAAAGGCAATCTGCATTTCTGGGTGTTCTTAAAGTGTTCTGATAATCATGCTATTTTATTTTATGTATGTTCAAAACTTCTAAACAGTTCTAAAAATCTCAGTCTTGTAGCTTTGTCTTTTTTTTTCCCTTTGTTTCAGAAAGAGATTGTTTGGGATTTTGTTTGGGTTTGTTTGTTTGTTTGTTTTTCCCTTTAAACACTATTGCTATGCACTGAAATTGAGTTCTTGACTATTGTAAGCCGTGTGTGAGTTGAAGTTCTGCTTCACATGCATGTAAGATATTGTGGCTGGACAGTGTTGTCTTGGAATTCTCTTGAAAATTGTTACTGTATTGCAAAAACAATGTTTGTACTTAATGCAGAAGAACTGTCTATATCCATCTGTACATAGATATTTTCTGTGGCTGGACAGATGAGTATGAATAGCTTGGTTTCTTTCCATTATGCTAATGTGTGTGATGGATGACAAAATGGTGTACTTTGGACTTTGATGGTTTCCATTGTTCAGTAGTACATTTGGTTCCTGTTATATTAATGTGCTGCTTTGTAACAACTTCAGTGAAAGTTTTTATTCAGGAAAGTTGCACATTGTAGTGTTTTGCCTTGCATTTTGCACAGTGTTTCGATGATAATATTCTTGAGTTGCTAGGAGGTAAACTGCCTAAGATTCTTAAAAGTAGGTAATTTTTCTAAGATGCCAGATGTGGAGATAACTTCTACTTCAGCTGATGGGGATATATGTGTTGTTTTAATGCCATTGAAATCTCTAGCAATTAGGGGGGAAAAGTAGTTTTTGCCCTTGCTTACTGTTTTATTATCAGTGTAATAATTCAGATATCTTGAATATGCTTTTTGTATTTGAACTGTTGAAATTCTCTGCCAGGAATGTGTTTATGTTAGAACAAGGATGACTACTTTGCTATTTCACCTCTATCAATTATAGTTTTGTTAATTCTCTCTTGTACTGGACAAAGAAACGCAGTGCAAGAGAAAAACTGTGCTCACTGCTAGAAGAAGGACCAAATGGATAGATGTCTGATAAATGGGTTAGATATAAAGTGGAATTTCAAGACTTGTAAATGGCAGCTTGAGAGATAGCACCTTGAGAAGAAATCTGCTCCCATGTGTTAGGTAGGGGGATGTGAGATTTCATGTTCATTGCCTCTTGGCTGGATTTCAGCAAAATGAGGAGATACTCTTACATTCTATAATTATTCTGAACAGTTTCTCTGTTACCAGTCCTGGGTTTAATTTCTTTTTCTAGTAGTGTTCCTGCTGTCTACCTGTGTACAAAGCTTTATTTGATACAACTGTGAAGTTTCAGGTTGTCCACAGGACTTGAGCCATGCAGCAAAACTAGCCAAACTTGATAAATTTCTCAGTAAGCTATGAGCTTGACCTTAGCACAATAGACTGTAAACTCTGAAGGTCTTACTCGTGATTGTTCCCTCCTTTTATGTTAAAAACTCAAAGTTGAAAATGGAGAGAATTTCCGTTAGTGCTCAGTGCGAGACTTGTTCTGCTGCCCTGGAAGGGTGAATATTGGCGAAACTCCCACTGATTTCAAGGAAACAGTACTAGGGTGGACTTTGTAAAGTTCTAAAAATGCTAATAAATTTCAATAATGTCAATTTTCCAAAAATTGTTTAAATCAATTTATATTTTTATCTACTAAAATAGTATGCTATATAGAATATATATAGTATACACATATAATGTATATCTAACTTTGTTCTTTACCTTCCCTTCTGTCATACAAACCTGAGAAAAGCCTGCTTCACCTGCCAGAGGAAACTGTTTCCCCTCCATAGAGGGATAACAGTTGACTCTGAGCAATCTGCAACTGTAAAAAATTCACCCAAATCTGGGGAATATTCTTTTGGTGTCAGTATGTTTAAGTGTAAATTTGCTTCTTTATCATCAAACATTTTATATAATTCTGTATATTTTAATGTTTTTTCAAATGCATGTTTGCTTTCCTAGCTCTTAATTGCCTTAGAGCTTTCTCATGATGCTTTTGGATGATGTAACCTGCTTAGAGAAACACTGAGTGAGGTCATTACTTTATGAATTTATTACCCCAATTAGGAGTTTTAATGTGATGCTTTCAGCTTCAAGGGAGACCAGATTACAGGCCATCTGGCAAGGCAGAATGTGCATATGATGTGAGTATAGCTAATACTATAAGAACCTAAATGCTTACCCTGTGGTTCAGTAGCACCCTTTGTTAGAGAGAGGACTGAAGTGATATTATTTGGTAGCTAGGGACTGAGGGATTCTTTTTTGTGCAGGATCCTGCTTTCTGTGGTTTGTGAGAGCCTGAAAATTTTATAGCTTATGCTGTTCAGTCTTATAATTATTCAGCACATGTGTACTGGTATGTTCATCCACTTAAGATAATGTACTAACATTTTCTGGTTTTGTTAAATAACACAAGTAGGAATTCAAGGTAGTACCAAAGACAACACAAACTTATTATTCATATATCTACAGGCAAAGATGTCACTTTCAAGTATTTCCAATTCTGCTGGGTTTTTAGCATCAAACATGAAGTGGCTGACATGCAAGCATTTCTACTCTTAGAGCTTGGATTTGTAAACACTTTTAAGATGATATCATCTCTGAGAGAACTGGTCCTGCTCTGGTGCTACCTCTGGCCTTTCATTCTGCACTGTTTTTACTTAAGCTAGCATGAATGGCCAGACAGTGAATCAGATCAGGGAGCTAGTTCAAGTTGTAGGCAATCTAGTATGGAAAAAAAAAGTTGCTATTAGTTTTGCTTTAGACTTCCTTATTTATGCAAGTAAGGGAGAGCAAGTGACCTGGGCATATGAGAGAACAGTCAGGTGGGACAGCTGCTTTTCATGGTAGCATGGGTTAAAGGCATTTTGAAATTACACCTGTGAACTTTCATCTGTTCCATGGTCTGAGCAAGTCTTCCAAAAACCAGTTTTGACTCTGAGACTGATTTCCAGATGCACTTCTTGGGTGATGGCGGCTGCTGAAGTAGCAGTTGTCACTTGCCCTGATTCCTGTCCCCTTATTGTGTCAGCATGAAGATGTCTAGTAAACACGGACAACACGGAAACACTCTGCTTCCTGAGGTGTGCGAGCTGTCATTCCCCACATCCTCTTTCTTCCCCCAGCTGCTCAGGTTGTCTGATCTGGATCATTGCATGGGATGCATGCAGATGAACAGCTGTGCAGGTAATGAGAGCAAGGAAGGGAAACTTCTAGTTCTGGCTTCATATGACTAAACTGAGGGACTTCTGGGCTGGGACAGGTTCTGCACTGACGTCAGTATCCTACGTATTCCTAAACAACTTAGCACATTTGCTTTCAGTCCTTATTTTCAGGCTCAGGAATATCCAAGCAAGTGGTTATTTCTTACTTGCATTGATCTATTTAACCTATAAAATGCATACTTTGCTGTTAGTAGTGTTTAATGGCAAAGGTAGAAGAAAGCAACTGTATTAAAAATGTAAGGATGGGAAGGAGTAGGTAGTTCTAGTCTAGTAGTATTTCAGATCATCACAGCACTTTTTTTTGTCATTCTGTACCTCAATATGATGATTTTTTGGCCTGCCCTCACTCCCCAGCACTTTTCTTCAAAATGGAGTTGGATGTCTGCCTCCTCTGCTTCTGCAGCACCTCCCAACTTAGTGTCAGATGTTCTCTTTGAAAGAATGAATGTGCTTTTCTCAGAGATATCTTTCTACCACTGTTTCATCCACAAAGAGGAGGAAAATTGAATCAGAATGATGCTAAAACATCAGGAAGCATTAAAATAGAAGAATTTGTCTCTGCTTAGCTTAGGAATAGAATTCATTGAGGATCTCTTGTTTCCTCATTTTATTTCTCTCCATAAAATTCTGAAGCTTAGCTATTTACTGTTTGACACTTAACATAGTGTTTTAACTACAGGTATTCTGTTCTTATTGTAATCATACACTTCCATGACAATTTACACTTGTGCAACTGATTTATTTAACATAGGGATTTTTTGGGAGATAGACTGGCTCTTCCCTGCCCCAGCCTGGGACTTGACTATATCTGCATCTATGAAAGGCTGACAGATGGTATTTTCAGACAAGGAAGAAATCTCAAAATCCTACCACAAGTCTGCAATTGCCATTAGCTTGAGAGTATAAAAATGGTGTATCATGATCATGTATGTGTACTGTGTGTTCCCATGACTGATCATCATCTTCTAAGCAAGTAGTGACATGCAAGCATTTGTTAAACAATTGTGAAGACTCCTCTCTGTCAGCAAACACACATGGTAAAAATCTATGTGCAGTATATCTTACATTGAATCTTACTTTTGGCTATCTTGTCTGCCCCATGGCTGTAGGAAGGGATTCATCTGGTACATGCTGGCTACAGAAGGAAGGCTCAAGCACTGAAGACCCTGGATTATAGACTTCTGCCTTTTATTTAAAGATCATGTTTTTCTTATGTCTTAGTTCTGATAGCCATAGCAGCAGAGCATTACCTACTTAATGGACAAGGTAGAGCAAAATGTTCAGGGTCTCTACTGCAAGCATATGCTACCTGATGTCTAAAGGAAACTAATATGCCGTGAGGATATGTTCAATATTTCTTCATAAAAATCTCTGAATAAATATTTACTGGAAATCTGCCCATGCTTGCACAGCATAGATGGAACACATTCTCATTTTATGTTTTTATTCAAACTCAAGTACGGGATTAATTCATGGAAGAATTAAGGAGGTGTCTGGAAGAGAGGCGGGTTTGGTGTGCAAATTCTATGGCAGGAAGCAAACTGTAGGGAGCTCAGTTGAGAGCATACTGTCAATAACCTATTTTTCCTTCATGTCTTTCTTTAAGACCCATATTCCACCTTATTGTATGCTAGAATGTGATTTTATTCAAGTACCCAGCAATGTTTTAAATATTTTTTTAAGACACTATACATGCCATCTCACAGGTTTGCATGGTCTTGCTGAAACAGTTCTCTCTGATATGCTGTTCTTTATTTTACATACCTATGGAACACTGTGAAATGGCACAATATTTGTTTGAGAAGTCTTCCTCAAATTTTTGAATACTAAATGTTTTTCTTGATGAAGTTTGAATGATTAGTATTTTAAAAAGCAGAAGGAAAAGAGATAAGGGAAAAAAAAAAAAGAACTTTCAAGGCAATCTAGTACCACTTTGTTATTCTCCTTCAAACCAGTGCTAGTGCATTTCCTCAGTGCTTTTTTAGTGCATTGAGACTTAAGGTCTCGTTCGCCTGCAATACTTGTTATGCCAGTTGAAGTACAGTGGAGTAATATTTGTACTTCTTTTTTTCCTTAAGTTTATTTTTGTCTAATTGCAGGCAGAAATGCAGAGATCTGAAAGGCAGTTTATTTATCAAGCAAACATGGGATATACTTGTAAAGTAAACATACCCATAGTGATTGTGTAATGTTGTTGATAGGGTTGCTTTCACCACCCACCACTAAGCTAATTGGCATTATCCTATGATGGTTGATATCAAACACCTTTTTTTTTTCCTTACAATATTACAAGTCAAAGAGTTGTCATTGACTTTGTGCCTTCTTGAGACTTTTTTTGTGAGATACCATTGAAATCTGCAGTTGGCCTGAGTTTGGCTTACAGACCTTTTCAAGAAGCTTGCCTTCAGCGTGACTGAGGCAGCTTTCCACATATCCCCTCTTCTGTAACCACCTCTGTGGAGCAGGATGCAATCCTACATAGCAAAGGCTTTGGGAGCGTGTTAAGATACCCAACCCATACTGGATGTAGCCTGTGAAATTTCCTCAGCCACTGAGGTTTAAGAGAAGCACTATTGATGAGGGATCCTGAGTGTACTCAGCTATTTGGTTTGGGGTTTTGAGGCATGTGTTACTCCCTATAAGGTGAGGTTCTATTGGTTGGAAATAGTAGTCCTGCAATTAGTTGGCAAGATAACCAGAGGTGTGTAATGAAGTCACTTTTTCATCACTTACTGATTCAGACAGACATTGCTACTCTGAGACAGAGTACCTAGTTGACTTGCAGCTACATGGTGTAGCCCAGAGCTCAGCTCTGCCTGTGACATGCATCTGCATTGGTCAGAACTACCTCTTTTCATTTTGTACCTCTGGTTTACATATCCAGAAACTTTCCTGTAGGTTAGTACATGAGGGAGAAGGTGCATGGTAATGATAAGTAGACCCTTATTTAATATTCTAATGGATGGTGAGATCCATGAGTAGAGTTGCTGGTGCCACAAAAAAGATGTCTCCTTATTTCCCCAGCTGTGTGGTTCTTCCTTTTTTTTTTTTTTTTTTTTCCCCCCTGGCTTATTGAATCTTTGTTAACATGGTTCAAGTCACTGAACCTGCCACCTAACATGCTTTCATGCTATCTTTTGGAGCCAATGAGTGTTTGTGGGGGGTTTAATATGTTGAATAGCCTTTGTATTGGGTTGACTGAGCACCACAGACTGTAAAAGAGAACACATAAATATATAATGTTGGGGAACGTGGGCCAATGTGACATGGATGAAGCCATCACTGTGAAAAAGGAGGGTAAAAGATACTACAACATCTTCAGCTGTGTCATGCAGCTTACCTTTGCCTGGGAGTAGTCTCTATTCCGAGATGATTCTGCTGCATTTACAACCTGAATAACGCAGACAAGTCTTAAACAGGTGAGAGTTCTCTCTCAAAGATGAAAAGAATAATGTCATGATTTTGTCTTCTCTTGCTTGTATGTCTTTTGCAAGTAGCAATCTGACATGTCTGGCATTTTTTTTAATGGGATGCCTTGAGAGTACTTGTTCTCTAACTGTGTTGCCTAAATGTAGTGTCTGACTGAAGACAGCTTTTGTGTGAGTCATTCTAGAGCCAACTGATGTGATTGTTTTGTTTGGCAAGAGAAGATGTTGGAAGACTATTGCTTCCACATATTGTTAATCTGTACTGAAATGTCCAATTCTCTCCTGTCTAGCAGTAGGGTGTCAGGCAGCCATTCTCTTCCCTTTGGGAATTTCCAGTGGGATTTCACTGTAATGTATTTTAGGGAAATACAATCTACTGCTGATAAGGTAATAGTTTCCTTCTGTAAAAATTTGGCAGAGCTTCAGCTAAAAATAGAAAGGCATACCTGACTATACCCTGTACTCTATGGCATAGTATTTATCTTCTGTATAATTACACAGGCTATGCATAACATTGGTACCCCTGAAGCAAGTTCTAGCCAAAGGAATAAAGAAAAACTTGCATGAAGTCTGTCCTGGCATTTGATTTTCAATTAATTTTTGGGCCACATTCTTAGCTGAGTTTAAGTCCATCAAACCTGCCTGGAAGTGAGACGGGAATAATGCATTTAATGAATAGCTGTATGGTTAAAGCCAGCACAGCTTCCTCTGGTGTATTGCAGGACTGATAATTTCAGTGCAGAGGAATGTCCTTGGGTGGAGTGTGCCATCCTGTGCTTGTATGGTTCTGTTGGCTGAGACCACAAGTGTGTTTTGTCTCTCAGAACTCCCCCCTCTTCCTCCCCCCAATGTTGGGTAGTCATTCAGATCTGTAAATACAGGAGGAAATAAATTACTGAATATAAGGCACACCACCCCCTCCTAATGTTGTTGTAATTAACTATTATTTTGCATTGTGATTGGACAGAGGAATTTGACAAATATTTCGATTTTTTTTTTTTTTTTTTTAATCTAAGCAGTGCTTTTGAGAGAGCCTGATGTACAACTTTTAGTCGTTTAAAGGTCCATTTTAAGGAGATTACTTTAGTTAATACCTTAGCTTATGCCACAAAAAAACAGTGGCTGTGTGTGTGTGTTCATTTTCTGTGCTTGAAGTGGCTGAACTCTTGAATTTCAGCTGTCTGGAGATGCAGAAAGTGTTTGAGTGGTTGTATCCAGGCTGATGGTTTGTTTATTCTCCACTGCTGATAACTGAAGTCCAGCTACCATTTTCTAGAACAGATAAAACCTGTAGCTCTGTCTAGTGTTCATAACCAGTGCTTAATCCTCACCTGACCAGCAGAAGTAACATCTCCCCCAGCTCTCCAGCTAGCAGTCTGTTTGTTGCACAGTTCCTTTCTGCTGCAGGCCAGACTGTGAGACATCGTGTTGCAGTCACCAGTGGAAATATTTATCTGCCCTAAAACTTCAGTAAGCTCTCCCAAGTATATTTTACATTAACTGTGGAGTAATAAGGGCAGGAGAATGTTTGGATGTTCCTTGTGGTTTAAATCTCATGCTTTGGTGTAAGCATGAAGGGCTTCACATCTTGGTTTGAAATCTTCAGGAAGCTGTTACATCAATGGTGTGTGTGCAACTATACAAGTACATGTAAGTTTGACTCTAGCATCAGGTGCTTAAAACGTTGTTGTCCGTGGAAAAGAAATTTGTGTCTTTGTGAGGCTTTATTCTGAGAATGACAAATACTTATTTTTGAAAGATCTTTGCTTTTAAAAAATGTAATTAGCTATAGAAGGTACTTGTGCTCAAATGAACGTACTTTTCAGAGTGCAGCACTACACTGATACAAGATATATTGTCACAGAATCACAGAATTATCAGGGTTTGAAGGTACCCCAAGGATCATCTAGTTCCAACCTCCCTGCCATGGGCAGGGACACCTTCCACTAGATCAAGTTGCCCAGAGCCACATCCAGCCCAGCCTTAAAACCATCCAGGGATGGAGTTTCCGCCATCTCCCTGGGCAGCCTGTTCCAGTGTCTCACCACCCTTGTGGTGAAGAACTTCTTCCTAACAGCTAATCTAAATGTACCCTCTTCTAGCTTGTATCCATTTCCTGTATCACTACCCAACACCCTAAAGTGTCCCTTACCAGCTTTCTTGTAAGCCTCCTTCAGATATTGGAAGGCCACAATAAGGTCTCCTTGGAGCCTTCTCTTCTCCAGACTGAGCAACCCCAGCTCTTAGCCTCTATCAGTAGTTATGTTTTTATCTCTGTGGAGTAAACCTAATGATTAAAACATAGATGAATAAGCATATGGTGCTGTTACACAAGCACACAAGTTTTTTATGTATATAAAATGAACAACTTGCCAAACAAGTGAAACGCTGCTTCGGGTTTTCTATTTCATAGTATTTAAAACGATACAGAACAATAATCACTTTGAAGCCTTCTCTGCTTGGTTAAAGTTGAGTAGCAATTCTGGGATAGTCATTCCAGTACTACTTTGATTTTTCCCTGACTGAGAGCTTGTTCCAGAATGATATAAATATAAATAGAATTGGCTGAGAATAATTTGATCAGTGAATGTACCTACACAAGCAGATACCAAATCCTCAGTGTGCTGAAGTTATGCTGAAGTTATAGTATGCAGTTTTCAAAATGCAGGGTCACCTTTAACTCATTTGTGACTATCAGTATAAAAGTTGTTAGCTCATATAATCGTAGTATTGTTTTGCACATGTAGCTCAGAGAGGCATAAAGAAAATATTTGATTTTATTCGTCAGCAATAGAAAATAATCTGCTGTTGATCAGTTTTGTCCTTCTCTTGCAGTCACAAGGACAGGGCATCTGTAGGCCACATTTTAGAACTCTGCAGGCTGCATTTGGTCTTTGGGCTGCATGTTGAGCAATCCTCAGTTAAAACCTACAAGGCAATTACCTACAACATGTTCGAAGATGAGACCTTCCAATCTTGTAAGATTATTTGGTGGCTGCTGGTTCCACTCTTAAAACACAATCACATCATTACACTCTTCTAAAAAACCAACATAACTGCATTTATCCTATTTGATCATTGACCCATGAGAATTCTGCTCTATGCTCCTCATCCTGCCTCACAAAAAAGGACAGCTCTGGAAACCAGCACTTCTTATCTTGTGTAAATAACTGTGAATGTGGAGGTGTGTTAAAGCACAACAGCAATAAGTGGCCACCGATAGGGACATGTGTTGACCATTTAGGAGAGAAAAGGTATCGATTTGTTTCTTTGTGTGCCTGATGTCTTTGTGGAAAAGAGCAGGTGACTATAAACAGGTATAGCTGTGTGCCCGTGTCTGTCTGTAGAGTGTTCCTGTTGGGGTTACTGGAAAACCAACTGTGTATAAAGCTTCTCTGCTTTAACCTTTTATGCACTGCACTTGCGTTTACGTGGTGTACACTGTGCATGCATCCGTTGTGTACACTGTGCATGCATCCATTGTGTACATCTTAAAAATACCTTTCCCAAGTAGACATACAAAAGCTTTTCATGTTTGTAAATGGTGTGTTTCTTTGTGTTTTTTTTTAAAAAGAGTGGTTGTATAGATATTGCCAGGTTAGGATTCTACGGGGTTAGTTTTATGTATTGCTGCTTTTTTTGTGTGTGTCTTTTGGTTTATATGATGTTTGCACCAATAAAGACTTTGAAAAGCTGGTCGTTAATCAGTATGGAAAATTGTTATTGACCAGCAACTTTCCTTATCAGCTTTTGCTATTACAAAATCTTTTATTACATGGAGTTGAAAGAGTGCCTTCTTCCCAAAAGTACTCTTCAGTTACAGTTTAGGGCAATAACGTTTTTCACCCCACAGACTTCAGGACTTGTGCCTGTTCCCCACCCCACTCCTCCCCCACCACCGTTGGCACTGGTTCTCACAGTAAAGCAATTCAGGGAACTCAGTGATAGAGATCTAACCCAGAAGAATAAATTTCCTCCTCTTTTTTTCAGAAAAAATCTTAAATGAATACTTTGCTCTTAAATACTTTGGTACTGAATGTTATTTTTAATCTTGTAAATCTATAAAGATTTAGGGTGTGTAGCTTACAAAAGACAATGCAACATGGTACATGTGTCGATTTAACTGTCAAACTTTTCATGTCTATGGCTTATATAGCTTTAAAGGAAGAATATTCATTGTACAGCTTTGAAAAGTGCTGAACTAAGTTAAATATTAATAAGGCAGAAGATTCAGCCTTAACCCTTCTTCTTTGTATGTTTACATTAAAAAAGAATAAATCTTAAAATGTACAATTAGATCCATCTCATTGTATAATTTCTTAATATATGCAGCTACACCATGGTGGTCTTCTATGGCAGTCTGCCTTCTGTGTGGCTGCTGGAGTTAAAAAGTTGACCTGAAGTCGTTCATTCATTTAGGACCTTTTCCAGCCTACTCATTTATATTACCTGGGTAGCTGGTGGAAAAAAGTAGTCACTTGAAAAAGGCAGTTCAGTCCCATATATCTTGGGCGCCTGCCTTCGATGGAGTGAAATTTCCTCTGAGGGTGGTCCACTGTCTGTTGACCATAATCTTGTGTCAGATACCTAGCAGGGGTAGGGATAGAGTTAGAAGAGAAGATCTGAAGAGCTAATGATCTGTTAGTTCAGTTGCAGGGGAGAATATAAAACTGTTTTTGTAGAGAGAAAGGAGAATGATAACTGCTATAAAATATGAATAACATATGGCTGTAAAAATTAATGAAGTAGGGAGAAGAGTTGAAAAAATAGAATTGCTAAGATTACTCTTCGTTTTTGTTCAGAAATGCGTTCAATTTTAAGATGTACTTGAAAAAAGCTTTATTGATCCAATTATTTCCAAATACTTTTACAAAAAATGTATGTTTGTTTGTTTTCTTGAGTTTTAGGATGTTGTTAATTCAAGCGTGAAGATGTAGGAATTATCCACATAAGCATTTATGCGTTATACCTTTATTTCTAACTTTGCAGTTGATCCCTTAAATAGCATTTCTTACACACACTGTTGTGGCAGAGAAAAACTTAAAGTCACATTGCACATCTGCATGGTAACCAAGAGCAAGCAATAGCTTAGACTTCTGTAACTGTGGATTACTGGCAAAGAAAAAATATAGTTGTGTCTGGGTTTCAGCAGAGTTCTCTTTATATCCTTTCTTTTTCTCCTATAAAGAAACAACACAGATAGAAGATCCCAGGAAACAATGGAGGCAAGAACAAGAGAGAATGTTGAAGGATTACCTTATGGTAGCCCAGGATGCTCTCAGTGCTCAGAAAGAACTGTACCAGGTGAAAGAACAAAGGCTAGCACTTGCACTGGATGAGTATGTACGCTTGAATGATGCCTACAAAGAAAAATCAAGCTCTCGTACAAGCTGTAAGTACAATAGAGAACACAATGTAACTTCTTTGATCTATGCCTTGTAGGGAATCCCGTTTCTCTTTAGGGTGAGTTTTCAAGGTTTATTAGGAACATCTTGTACTCTTGACTTTTTTAGAGGTAGGTTTTCTACCTTTTCTTTGAAATACACAGTTATCTGCTGGAGAGAGCTCTCTTCACTCTGGTACAACCTCTTTTCCTCCCTGAGCCATGGTTTAGACAAGATGGCTCTGAAATCTATTTTGTCACGTAATGTGACAAAAAAAAAAAGAGATAAAAATATGAGACAAAATTATGCCAAATTCTATTCAAAGTAAGTAAGATCTGTTGCACTCCATGCATGGCTACGTGCTGAAATGTCCCTAGTGTGTTGATGGGTGTCTGCAAGAAGGAAATTTGTTGCTGCTTCATAAGAATAGCATACAATAGCTTTATAGCCTGTCTGCTGTGCCTGGAAGAGAAGTATGGATACATGATGCAACACTGGGCAAGGATTCAGTATGCAGTAAAGTGACATTGGAGGCCTGTCGTTGGCCAGACATCTCTCTTAGAAGAACTGTGCAGTGGACCTGAGAAGCTTCTGAATAAATACTTTCCAGAAATTTCCTTAGGAATTACACTTTCCAGGAAGAGGTGATCACAAGATTTTCATTCCAAAGAATGGGAACTGAAAGCAAGGGATAGAAAGCCAGGGAGAATTAGGTGCTACTTTAGGTTCCTGGAATAAGTGAAGGAGGAGAAATAGCAAATAGTGATAGGGCAAAAAAGGGGCAAATTTTGATTATTCATTAATTAATACCATCCTGCAATGCTGACTAATCTATAAAACATTTCCCTTTTTAAGCCTTTCTGCACTTCTGAAGTTTTTGATCAATGTTGATTCATTGAGAAAGGGACTAATTAATGATATAAAAGTACTTAAATATTTGTCCTTTTTTTTTTGTCTTTTTTGAAAAGTGTTCTCAGGCTCCTCATCAAGCACAAAGTATGACCCTGACATTCTGAAGGCTGAAATCTCCACTACAAGATTAAGGGTGAGAGTGCTTAACTCATACTCATTGGTATTCTGTGTGCAAAGTTTATGATTAGAAAAAGCAAAGCTTGAACTAGGAGACATGACTTGTACTCTGGTACTGAAGCCTCCTAATATTCTCATCAAATGCGGTTTGGAGGTTTTTAATGAACTTTTCTGTTAATTTCAAATAACACATTTTGGGGGAGACAGATATTCTAATTAGATGTCTATTTAAATGAATTAACTATTTTCACTTGTATGCTCTTGTTTTTAAAAGGGAGCCCATGAGCTACATGAACTGCTTCGCAAGTTTCTGTTGGTTTAAAAAATACTTTTCATTCTGCTTTGTCGAAGTGGAACAGTTAAAATGAAGAAATTTGTGTTCACATTTTGAAATTGATAATGAACAAAAATAAATTATTTGGTCAGCTATGTTCAGTATGGTCACTAACAGACTCCATATAAAGACCTTTGATTCACAGAGTAGTGAATCTATCATGAATAAGGAGAAAGAATCATGTGAAAGACATTTAAAATCTGTCTAGGGAATTAATTTATTTAATCCATTATTTTAAAACATTTATTTAAGTGACATTTAATGCTCTATGGCTAGGCTTTCTGTAGTTAGCAATGGAAAAAAATACTCCAAAAATACAGATCAAATCATATAGGGTTAAAAAGACAGCACCTCACAGCATAGCCTGTCAGTAAGGACTGGAATAGAGACTCTACAGGAGCAGAAGCGACAGCAGTTAGTCAGCTCTTCTATTGCCCCCTCCTGGTTTCCTCAGAGTAGCACTCAGAAGCCTCTGAGAGCAACATCCCTTTTCACCTGGTATAAGAGATATGAATCTAAACAATATTTAAATGGACCTGTGGAAAAGCTCATTAAAACCTTAAACCCCAGTATAAATCAGAGATAAAATATACTGTGAAGCTGATATCTGGATGTTGCCCTCCTGACTTCTTGTACACCTGCTCATCCTTACCAATCTCAGTTTGTAGTCCCTTGTTCTTTCAGGTGAAGGGAGGATGATTAGGGAGAGAACTTTTTTCAACACTGGAGGAGGTGAGAGGGACAATTTTAAGCAGGGAGAATCAACAGCATTAAGGACCCAATCAGGAACCAGAATGAAAAGGCAAGGTGAGAGCTTCTTTATAAAATCAGAGTCACAGAATAGTTTAGATTAGAAGGGACCTTAAAGATCATCTAATTCCAATCCCCCTGCCATGGGCAGGGACACTTCCTACTAAACTGGGTTGGTCAAGGCCTCATCCAGCCTGGCTTTGAAGACTTCCAGGGTTGGAGCCTTCACAACTTCTCTGTGCAATCTGTTACAGTGCCTTACCCTTATGGTAAAGAATTTCCTCCTTATGTCTAACTTCAGTTGAACTTCTGAAGCCATTACCCCTTGTCCTAACAATGCATGCTTTTCTAAAAAGTTCCTCTGCAGCTTTCATGTAGCCCCCTTGAAATACTGAAATGCTGCTCTAAAGTCTCCCTGGACATTTCTCTACTCCAAGAAGAGCAACGTGGAATGTGATCTTGTGCTCAGATTTTCACATTACTTAGTACCTTCTAGCAAGAGGTGCAAAAACACTGAGTCACCTCTTGGCGGCAGGTCTACAATGTTTTCACTGAGGAGAGAGGCAGATTTGTTAATCACAATATTTTTTTGGAGGTGCTTCCTTCTCTTCATTGTTTTCTTGGAGTCAAGAAGCTGAACACTGTTCTGGTTCCCAACACCCGATTTATTGGCATTGCAAAGTCCTAGATGCCCATATGCCTAAAATAGGTGACCTGAATCTTGTCTGCAGAGTTTAGAGGGGTGCAGTCCAAGAATATCTGTATCAGCATAAAGTTTGTCATCCAAAGCCACTGGATATGAAAATCATTGAGATAAGAAAAAGTGGAGCCCTGTGATGCTAGGGCTGGAAAGTGGCTTTCATGGAAGGTGTCAAGAGAGGTATGATTGTTATGATGGTTTACTCTCATTTGAATGTTTGAAGATGCTTGCTAATATGCCACCCTTTGGCATTTTGCAGTATATGCATGCGTGGACTTGATGGGAAGCAAAGTTAGTCATTAGTAAGCTGCTATCCAGCTACTTAGAATTTGCACATTGTTTAGTGAACTATTAGGTCAGTTGTTCTCTCTCACACACTGGCTGAGACTTGCTGGTATCATCAGGTTAATGGTGGCTGAAGGGGGAAACTCAGCGTTTGAGGAAGTTCTGAATTGGCCTTTGGCCTTTTCCTTGCTAGCTGTGCTTAATATATGCATGTAGAGCCTTTTGGGTTCATGAATTGCTGTTGTGCAATAGTTCGTGGAGAAAATACAACATTGTTAAATAAGCAGAAGGAAGACTTTTCTCATAAGATTAAAATTGAAGGACTTGATTTTGTAGTGGACTTTGAGTGGGGCCATTTTGGGTATTAATCAGTAATCAGTAAGATAATTTGAGCATTGCAAGGCACGTATGATCGCACTGCAGTTTATGCATATGCAGCATGTAAGGAATGCACCTTTATAAAACAACTAGAGGAAAGCAGTTTGTCGGCATTGTTCCATTAGCACTCGAATGTGGGGAATAGAAGGAGGTTAGCACAGGAGCCTGCTTGAAGATGCAGTTAGGAGGAGGAAGCAAAAGGCCTGATCAGGTGATTTAGGATGATGTGCAAAATCAATAGGAAGGAGGTGAAGGATAAGTGAAGAGTTTTGAACGAGTGGGAATTATGTGAAAGTTTTGAAGGAGAAGATAAGGAACACAAGAATAGTTTAATGCAAGTATGATGCAGTAAACACAGTCTATATTATGATGTAGGTCACATCCTTCTAGGATAATGTGCCTAACTCACATTTCTTGATAATGAAATGATGATGAATTACAGCAGAGGACACTCAGAAGATGATCTTGAGGGAAAATGTAAGGGTTTCTGAGAGATCCAATCTTCTAAGTTGAAATCAAATGTGCCTTATGCTATTACTATAAATTGGCATTCGTGATTTGAAAAAAAAGTGTAGCCATTTTGTGTTTCTCAGAAAAAACGAGACTTCTTTCCTGTTTTACACATGACTTTCTCTGGGAGATAGAGGCAATATCTGTTCATTTTCTATAACCTCAATCAGAACATTTGAGAGATTATTCTTGGAGTTTTCATGCTAATCAGAGAAGAAATAGTTAAGGAGTCCTGAGTGTCTGCTTACAGAGATTGACTGTTTGTCATCCTAACTATTTGCTATGGCCACAATAAACACAGTTTTCTTTCAAGTAAAGCAACTAGTGATGATAGTTTTCCTAAGCCTGAACCTAATGCCTCATCTAGAAAACCAATTTTGCTTTGGAGAGAATGGAGATCAAAAGCATTTTTTCTGTCACAGAAAATTCATTAGCCAGAAGCTACAAACTCCAATGCTTAAGTGTCGTTCGCAAACCCATAAGAAGACCTTGCAAATCACTGATTACTTTAGACATACAAAACATTTCGGGTCTCTTGGAGGTGCTGAGTACCTGGCATGTTGCCAATCTCAGTTTTTATTCCTCTTTAAAAAAAAGCAAATAAACAACCCAAATTCAAAGAACAGCACCAAGTAGGAAATCTATGGGGATTTGGGTAAAGAATGTCTTTGGGACATATTTTGAAATTAGTTTCAGTTGAAGTGGTCAAAATGTTTTATTTTAATAGAGAGTTAAATATCTGGGGACCTACATGAAAACAAACAAGAATTTCACAGTGCTAAGTCAGAGTAGGGGGCTTCAGCAGGGTTTTCCTGTTGTCATCTTTCTGATTGGAAAGCCAAAACGCCTGACAATATTTGGCTAGTATGTAGAGTGCAAACGAGCCAGGTATAGATGTACAAATACAAGAATTTGAGACTCTACACTTCAAAGAGGCATTTCTGTCTCAGTGTGTATGCTGAGGATTAATTTACATTTTGTGTTAAAGTACACTCCTTTACAGATTGTCCAGAAACTGTTTCAGTATGTTTAGGAAGTACGACATAAAAAAATTAAAAGGAGAACTTGGTTTATTTAATCTTGATTTGTAAATATTTTGTAGTGTTACTCACATTTGGAGTGGCAGTATTAAGATAAAAAGTAAATTTAGGTGAAGTAGGGAATGTGTTGCTGGAAAAATTCTATTAAATAGGTGCATATGTTTGTGATCCAGATGTGTTTGGTGATTGTTATATTAGAATTAAATAAATTTGAATTACATATTTAGGGACCCAGTGTCTGTAAAGCTTTATAATAAATAACAGATCTTAGGAGGAAAAAAAAAAAAAGTCCATACACTCTCTTTTACTGTGCAAATTACTTGAGAGCCTCCTGGAATGAAAAAGTGAAAACATAATAAGCTTAAAAATAAACAGACCTATCCCTGTAGGACAATCGGAATGCATGCTTAACAAGTGAGAAGTAAATTACTTGTTAAAGTTCTCTCAGGTTTAATAACACAGTGTGGTATCGATACAAATAAGGAATGTGATTTAATCTGCTTGTGTCCCTTTTATGCTAAAGCATGTTGCCCATAGACATCAGGAAGAGAACAGATCCTTTTGTTTCTAATATGTGTCAGTAGAGCAATTTACTCTCCTCTTTTTCTCATCTGATGTAGAGAATACATTAATTGTTCAAAGGCATGCGTTACGCCATTTAACAAGAGGAATTCTCTAACTCTTGCTTTGATTTAACACAAGGTTAAGAAGCTGAAGAGGGAACTCTCTCAGATGAAGCAAGAGCTGCTGTACAAGGAACAGGGCTTTGAAACACTGCAACGGTGAGTAAAAAAAATAGTTGAAAGTGTTGGGTTTGGGGTCTTTTTTTTTTGGCACAGAATTGAATCTGTCTTATGTGAGAGAATTATTGGGGGGGAAAGTGAATCTAATAACTTTTTGTTGTAGCTAGGAAGCAGGAAATCTGTAGAAATAGCAGGTGTTAACATGACAAATCTGCTCCCACTCATAATTTTTTTCCCGTGAGGTAACTTGTGTTGAAAAGAGGCAGAAAGAAGGGGGCAATGGTTAAGAGTCCCAAGGAAGAATTTAGCTGTTTTGTGTGTCACATTAAAAAAAAAAAAAAAAAGATAATTAGATCTTTTTTTCCCTTCTTCCCCACCTCTGGGCTCAAAAGTGAGAGAGGAGAATGCTGATCATAGAGGTATGAATGGTGCACAACTGTGCAGGATTTGAAATTAGTCACAATTTGAGGATTAAAGAGCTGACTTTCTTTGTTCTATTTGCTGGAATGCCTGGTGTCCAAAGGGCTGATGCTGAACTAGATGAGCTTTCTAGGTATTCAGCCAGCTGGATTATTAGGAAATGACTTTTTTTCAGTCTGAACACTCCCTGCTGCTCCTGACTTACAAACTTGGGCCCTAAAATATTAAACATTACTGGAACTGTCACCACAGAGAAACTGCTGCAGGGGAAACCTTGCTAACAAGCCTGTTTTCTTGACTAAAGTGAACAGAAAATTATTGATGCTTGTGTTTTTCTGTATTATCATATGTACCCATACATTTACACAGTAAAATGCTGAGCTGCGTGCTCTTAGTACACTAGTTCCAGTAGCAGAAACAATGCTGCATCATTAGTAATTGCCTGGATTCATTTATCCTTTTTATCAGGACCTCCTGTGTATGGCAGTGTACTGTCACATGAGTAATAATCTCTGTCCTGGAGAGCTTGCAGAGTACATGGGGAAAATGGACAAAAGTTGGGAGAAGATAAGTGATTTTTGTGAAGGATGACAGACCATCTGTGTTTGAAGCAGGGGGGTTGAGAGTTCAGTTTGTAGTTATAACCAAAACATCTTGTGTGCTATCGCCTGTGTGTTTTGATACTCGATTCTGTACAGCAGGATTTTTGTTAATTGGGAGAAAAAAATTCTGATCCAAGAAGAGGCCAGTCATAATTACAGACATGTCAAAAGAGACAAAAATTGCTTTTCCAGTATGAACAGTTTCAAGTCAGTTTGGAACTAAAACCCCTCAGCACCTTGGAAAGAGGCTAATCATAGAATTGTCAGGGTTGGAAGTGACCTCTCAAGGATTATCTAGTTCCAGCACCTCTGCCATGGGCAAGGACACCCTCCACTAGATAGGTTGCCCAGAGTCACATCCAGCCTGGCCTTAAAAACATCCAGGAATGAGGCTTCCCTGGACAACCTGTTCTACTGTCTCACCACCCTTATAGTGAAGAACTTCTTTCCAATATCTGATCTAAACCTACCCTCCGCTATCTTGGATCCATTGCCCCTAGTCTTATCACTACCTAACACTAAAATGTCTTTCTTTTAAGCCCCATTCAGATATTGGAAGGTCACAATAAGGTCTCTTCTTCACACTGAACAGCCCCAACTCTGTCAGCCTGTGTTCATAGGAGACGTACTCCAGCCCTCTGATCACCCTCATGGCCCTTCTCTGGACACATTCCAGCATGTCCATATCTTTCTTGTAATAGTGGCTGCAGAACTGAACACAGTACTCCAGGTGGAGTCTCACAGTGAGGGTGCAGAGGGGGCAAATCGCCTCTTTTGACCTGCTGGCAGGTCTTGAGACTTCTTCTTGATGCAGCCCAGGATACCGTTGGCTTTCTGGGCTGCAGGCATACACTGGCAGCTCATAATGAGCTTCTCATCAACCCTTAACTCCTTTTCTTCAAGGCTGCTCTCAAGCCAGTCACTGCTCAGCCTGTATTGGTGCCTGGGATTGCCCCAACCCAGATGCAGGACCCTGTGCTTGGTCCTTTTGAACTTTAATCAAGTCTCTGTCTTTCATTTTGACTAAAATGGAGGTGAGATTTATTTGTTGTTTACATATGTGAAGACTAGAGAGGAGCAAAGGTAGAAAAGGATAGTTGATTGAATTTATTTAACCATAAATTGGATTTAATTTGAAGCAAAGTTTAGAAGAAGAAAGACATATTGATTCTAAAGCTTAAGATAATAAAAACTCATGCTCCTGTCTCAGAATTAAAGGTTAGCCAGTCATGCTGGGTTTATTTTATTAATTCAACAGTGAAGTATTGTTTTAAAGCAGCTTGCTCACAAGCCATTTTGATAGGAATCCAAAGCATGTTTCAGAAACTGTCAACAGCATTCCACAGAAACACAATGGACATTTGTTTTTAACATTCAGTCAGGCACTTTCAAACAGTACTAATTTAAAACAGAAAGATGGAATATCTTATATATCAGAGATCCTTCTTGTCCATCCTAATTATATACAGAATAAAGCAGTTGTGGCTTGAATGTGGCACATCATATTACTGGGCAGCATGTGGTGTATTACCCAGCTGTTCATTTATGATCCCAGTTGTTGGCATATCCTATATATATTTGACCTCAGCAGCCTGGTAAGTTACCAAAAATTGAGTGTTGTCAGACAGAGCCTCCCAATGCAGGAGTCTGAGAAACTTCCAAGCTACAAACAAATTTATTCTTGAATAGGAATCAGAGTGCTGAATCATGTAGGTAATTTTCTTACACAAATGAAGTTCTAGTTTACACAAAACCTGAGGTGTTGAGAAAAGAAAACAGACATGCTCACAGTTTTAAAGACTACTTTAGAACCTTGACATCTCTGTGCACAAACTGGAAGAAAAATACTTACAGGTATCTTGTGCAAGTTACTGTTCTTGCAGAGGATGCTCAAGATCACTCTGATCATTAAAATGTTCACTCATTCCCCACTCACAAGGTTAATATCTTCCAGCAAGGATGATGAATGATATAAACAGAAAACCAATTTGCTTTAGTTTTGTGAGGCACAGTTGTGAGGCACAACTGCAATCATTTCTGTGATACTATGAAATAGTTAAACTAGAGATCAGAGGAATGTGTTTACAGATTGTAACTCTTGAAATAAACACGAGAATACTAAAATGCAGTAGCTTTTTTTTTTTTTGCCTCTGTGTTTAGGAACATCTTGTTATTTTCAAGTTACGTTTTCAAGTTACAATGGTAATCTAAGAATTTGATAAATTGTCTAATTTTGCCAGAGATTTTGTGGCTAAAAAGAGCCTGGTTTACTGGCTGAGCAGAACGGCTGTTCCAGATGGTTGTTAATACCTGGGATTAGGGTGAACAGGAAACTGGTTCCGTTTCTTTGCAAGGCTGATTAGTAGCAAGAGGCTTGTCTGTCTGTCTATGTCACTATGTGGATCTGGGTAGAGAAATACTGCTATTAATAAATTCTGCTTCCTTGAGCGTTACAAACAGTTTGTAGTATGAAAGGTGTACCCAAAAGCAGCTTCTGTGCTGCACAGTTATGCTGGGGATGGTAATTTCGACAGCGTTGTCAGCGATAACGTCCTACTCCTGGTAGCATGTGTAGGACTCGTCAGTACTGTGTTCCCCTTCTGTCCTTAAAGACTGAATCAACTAAAATTGTGAAGTCTCTGCCTTTGGTAAGAGCCTGGTAGTTTAGCTGAAGTGGTTTTAAAGGCAACAGGAAAAAAAAAACCATCCATTAAATTTCCTGATGTCAGCAAAAGCCGTTCACTAGGCACTGGGTACGTGTTAGTTTGGTGGTTTTGCCAAGGATTAAGTAGTAAGCATTTTAATGAAGACGTCAATGTCCTTTTTCCTCTTTGTATGTCTGCTACAGGAAATGTTATCTTTTATCTCCTTCCCTTCTGTTTTCTAATTATGGTTCTGCCTGAAGCAGAATGTCAGAGATTCTACAGTTCTTTACTGTGTCTGGTATTAGTATAGTCTCTTTCCACAGAATTGACCAAAAAATGTCTGGAGGCCAGAGTGGGTATGAGCTGTGTGAAGCCAAAGCCATCCTGAGTGAATTGAAGTCCATCAGAAAGGCGATAAGTTCAGGGGAGAAAGAAAAACAAGATTTAATGAAGGTATTTTTAATGGTTGTTGAAAGTTTTGTGTGAATCTGTTTTAACTCATCTGACTTCCCTGATGATGAATATTTTGCATTTTATATTTTTAAGAGATTCATGAAATTATTTGAGCCAAACTGGTATTAAAACAGACTTTCCTAATTCAAAAGGCCCTCTGTGTCATTCAGAGAATATAGATATTTGAACTTGTATCTAAAGTACAATGCATATGTTACTTCTAATCCACAATTTACAATACTAAACGAGCAGAACCGAGAGGTGTGTTTGAGACGCATGGATATTTTCTAAATCAAAGCTTTCTAAATCTAAAGTGCCCCATCTGTCACCTACCAATTACCTGATTAAAAGGATAGCTTTCTGAATATAAACTAAACCCCAGAATTTTTATACTGGAGTCATTTATGTGAACATTTCTTGGAGATGAACTGATACAAGCATGATAGAATGAAAAGGGGCTTTAACACTACCTCCGCTTGTGCTTCCTGAACAGAGCCTTGCAAAGCTGAGAGAGAAATTCAGCCTTGACCGCACCATTGGGACATCCGAACGAGACTTGAATTCCAGCTCTGTAAATTCCCAGCTGTGTTTTTCTAGACAAACTCTGGATACAGGGTCTCAGACTGACATTTCTGGTGAGGTGAGCTTACGTTTTGTCAGATGTAAGGAGAAATTCAATCAGAATGCTGCTGTTAACAAAATTTGAGCGAAATGGTCATTTACTGATAAGTGTGTGTGTATATATATATATATATCTTGAGATGATTACTTAGACTCGGTTATCACATTTTACCCATAAATTTCAAATCAAGATTCAGATGAGCTTTGTGCATGTAGCATGAGGCATTTATGACTATCTGATTTAATCAAATAGTTCCAGTACAGTGAAGATGAGCATAAGTAAATAGCATTTTTTGATCCATCTGTAGGATCTGTTTCACCTTACAGACTTGATGAAGTATGAAGGTGTTTTTAATTTTGAGAATCAAGATCTCAGAATTTAAATGTGCAATTTCATTTTGCACAGCTGAAAAACTGTTAATGGAACTACTTTCAGTGATTTATTAAAACCGTCTCTGTTTCACTGATGGTGTATTTTACATACACAGAAAGCTGTGCTTAATTTTAGTACCTTCTTTGAAGTTCTGAGAGCTACTATTGTGAGTAGGGCACTGTATAAAATTTTCCAAACAGAGCTAAGCTTGTCTATGTTTTGTAGCAAATTTGTTGAAGGCTTACTTTGAAATGGACTGCTAAATTCTGAGTTCACTGAAGTTCAAAATAAGAGATCAAAATTTTGGGCATAGTCACTGCAAAACATCTTAGAAAATGCTCCTCCTTTCCTGTGATGAAATATGTTGATGAAATACAAGTGCAGAGTCCTGCATCTGGGGAGGAATAACAAACTCCACCAGTACAGGCTGGGAGGTGATCTGCTGGAAAGCAGTCCTGTAGAGAGGGACCTGGGGGTCCTGGTGGGTAACAAGTTAACCATGGCACAGCAATGTGCCCTTGTGGCCAAGGCTCTTTTCACTTGCTCCCTGTGATATGACAAGGAGCAACGGGTGTAAGTTTCAGAAAAAGAGGTTCTGCCTTAACACAAGGGGGAACTTCTTTACTGTAAGGGTCACAGAGCACTGGAACAGGCTCCTCAGGGAGGTTGTGGAGTCTCCTTCTCTGGAGACTTTCAAGGCCTGTCTGGATGTGTTCCTCTGTGATCTGTGTTAGATAGTATTGTCCTGCTCTGGCAGGGGGGTTGGACTCGATGATCTCCTTGGGTCCCTTCCAACCCCTAACATCCTATGATGATCCTATGGACAATTGATACAGTAGTAATGAAAAATACCTAACTGCATCAGAAGAAAACAGCACTGTTTTGTCCAGCCAAGTAGACTCCTGAGCATTTAATAGCAAGTCTATGGCTGCAGGTGGGTGGTGTTTCTTTTTTTTTTTTTGGTAAAGTTGCAACTTTCTGGCCCTTGCATAGGTTTTGTTGAGTCATTTTACAACTTTACACAGTAATAAGGCTAACTTTAGTTTTTTTTTCTTTCCCTAAACAGGTTGGAGCAAGAAGTAGATCAAATTTAGTGGAGAAGGTCAGACTAAGTCTTCAATATGAAGAGGCAAAAAGAAGGTAATAGGGTTAGTCACTTTGTTACAAAGTTCTAGCCTTGAGTTGTAATAGACAAGCAGCTGAAGATGAGCCAGCAGTATGCCCAGGCAGTCAAGAAGGCCAGTGGTATCCTGGCTTGCATTAAAAATGCCAGCAAGAGTAGGGAGGTGATCGTCCCCTTGTACTTGGCTTTGGTGAGACCACACCTCGAGTATGGTGTTCAGTTTTGGGCACTGCAATACAAGGGAGATGTGGAGGTGCTGGAGGGCAATGAATCTGGGGAAGGCCCTAGAGAATAGATCTTACGAGGAGTCACTGAGGCAGCTGGAGATGGTTAGTTTGAGAAAGAGGAAGCTGAGGGAAGTCTTCATTGTTGTATACAGCTACCTGAAAGGACATTTTGGAGAGGCTGGTGCTGGTCTCATCTCACGGGTAATTTGAGACAGAACAAGGAGGGGAATGGTCTTAAGTTGCAACTGGGTAGGTTTAGATCGGACATTAGGAAAAAGTTTTTCATGGAGAGAGTGGTCAGGCACTGGAATTTGTTGCCCAGGGAGGTGGTCACCGACCCTAGATGTGTTTAAGAGTCGTTTGGATGTGGTGCTTAGCGGTATGGTTTAGGGTGAATTTTGTAGAGTAGGGTTGTAGTTTGGACTTGGTGATCCTGAGAGTCTTTTCCAACTTGGATGTTTTTGTGATTTTGTGAGTTGGGAAGGTGTCTGAGCTCTGCAGCACTAACCCTGTACTCGCAGTGACATCTAGTGGACGGCGCTCTAGAGGTCCTGGGGAGCGTTACTGCGGTCTTTCTTTTCCTTCAGAATGCAAGCAGACTTTCAGGAGCAGTCGGTGCTTTTGAACAGTAGGCTTTACATTTAATGCTGAGGTGAAAGAGTTAAGAACGACAATGCAGACAGTGACAAAGTAATGGACAAAGTTCCAGGACTAAGGGAATAGATTGAGTTGGCTTTCCTCTGAAAGGAGCCACCAGGTTATTTATGTCTGTTACATCCTTCTTTGGGATCATCATTCCAGTTTACTATGCCACTGAAGGCTCTTCAATTTTAGACTTGCTTTAGCTTTCCAGTGAGATTTAGTAGGCTTAATTAATTATTTTTTTTTCCTTGGGACTTTGGATAATTTAAACACTTGTTATCACTATGATTTTTTTTAAATGAGTTTAACCTGAGGAGAAAGGACATCAGGAACTGCTCCACTGATGGATGTGGAATGCCTTTCAAATTAAGTTCTGCAGTGGTTGCTCCTGAAAGCAGTGCCATTCTGATAAATTGCCACAGCACTGAAGAATGACCATCAGAAAGCAGAACATTCAGGGTTAGAATGACATGGTGCACTAGAACTGGTACACAAGAGTTAGAACATATTTACTTATATATAAAGCAGGGTGGTGGGTGGTGTGGATTCTCTTTTTATTTATAATGTATAAATGTCTAATACTTTTCATAAAATTAGATGTGAGCTATCCCAAAAGGATATAATTTTTTGCTATGGAAGTTCTTTGCACAGTGGGACAAGAATTCTAAAAATTTATCCTATGCCCAAAGTTCCTTTTTTATCAAGGCAATAAAATAAAACAAAGCACTTCCCCCAGATCATAGTTGTCCCCAAAATGCCATCAAATGAAATAATAGTTATAATTGTAATACTATGGCATAATTACTTAGTAAACTAGGGAAATTAACTTGCAGTTATAAGTGCCAGGTAAAGGCACAGTTTCTTGTAATGGTTTAAAGGCAGGAGGCTGAACAATCGACATTTTTTACCCTTATTTCAAATGTACGCCCTCCTCATACAAGGTAGCTGCTACCGTCCCTGCTGGTAACAAGTGGAATCCTTTATATTCTCATTAAGGGTCCAAAAGCATTATTATATAATCAATGCATTCATTAAAGAGTGCTAAGGGTATTGGGCTCATTCAGTGTTGAACATGTCAGGTTTTGGCTCGGAATCAATAGGTACACAATATTGTCAGGAGATGTTTTAGATGCAGATAGATGACATTTTTTCTTGAGCATAACTGATACAAAACCAGATCATCCTCTGTTTTGGTTATGCCTTGATAGCAGGAAGTCCTAGCTTTCTGATTTATCTTCCCTTTGTAGGAGCAAAAAAAATCCTGAAGCAAAAGATTTCTCTTAAAGGAAAAGAGGGGCCGGGGGGGAGTGGGGAGAGAAACCCAAACAGTTCAGTGTTCAGAGTATGGCATATTGCAGCATGAGATCTTACTGTCTCACAAATTGGTCAGCCAGGAATTTGGGTTGAAATTTCAGTAGTTCGTTCACTTACCTTAGCATAACTATTTGGTCTGTATAACATTAGTGTCTTTCAAGGTTAAATTATCTTCTTTTCCATAGTGTCTTTATTCCATTTTGTCTGAAGAGTGCCCAATAATGAATGTTGGTTTCAGCTTTAAATAAGACGTTCATGTACCTTGAAGAGACCATTGAAGTCTTTAAAGTGTTTGAATGTACTGGCTTTATTTAAGTTCATCCTGTAGTCACTGATAAAGTGTACATGTCTTACAACATTGAAGATAAATACCAGTTTGCACATACAATTCAGTACCCAATTACATTCCCAATAATTATTATGGCCATTGTAATCATCGCTATAATTTAACAAGTATTGACCATCTTTTCTGAAATATCAAGTGTGCAAATTCTTGGTAGTTTTGAGCTAAAATAATGAAGAGAATGAGAGGATCTTGTAAGAGTGAACTTTGCTACTTAAAAATTAACAGATAATTTTGTACATTGCATATTTTATGTTGCTTAGCCAGCAGAATACCATGAAGAGCTGGAAAGGATTCTCCTTCTCTGGAGACTTTCAAGGCCTGTCTGGATGTGTTCCTCTGTGATCTGTGTTAGATAGTATTGTCCTGCTGTGGCAGAGGGGTTGGACTTGATGATCTCCTTGGGTCTCTTCCAACCTCTAATATCCTGTGATCTTGCGATGTCACTTATGGAAGCAGAGTTGTCTATAGCAGGGAGACTGAGAGAACTGCTTGGAAACCACCATCCCACTCCATAAACCATTAAATAGCTGTCAGTAGGAGCTGCTTTCAGAACAAGATTAGCTAGAACTAGTGACCTGGAGATGACAGTTTTAACATTTCATTATCTCTCTGAAATTAGTTGTTTGTTTTCCCTGTGAGTGCTGCTCCCCTAAAGGACTGTTGAATATAAATGACATATGTTGAAATGCTTCATTTAATTTTATCCCTCTGCTTGGTCATGGTAGCACTGCTGATAGTACTTGTTTATTTTACTTTTGTTTTTCTGTGCAAATACTGAGTCAAACTTGGTCTTGCAGGCTTTTGTTGAGAATATGGATTCTTTTCCTTTTTTTGAAGCTGTTGTTTTTTCATTGAGGTGAAGATGAGAAGAAAATGTTACCTGTGGAGGAAGAAAGGAGGTGGTTCCTCTTAAGTTTCTGGTATATGCAATGGGATAGTTAGAATCAATATTAACTCTTCTTAGCTTTGACCATAAATAAATGCCTTAATGTACTGTAAAATTAATACCGGAGATGCAAAATGAGCATGATATTTTTAGTTTTGTTAATCACCAAAAAAAATTGGAAAGAAGAAAAACATTTTCCCAGGAACTTGTCAGAACTGCAGAAGGGTTATATAAACCAAATTATCTGTGTATTAATGAAGTATGGCATGGGTCATCTCCTTGGGGTGGCCTGGTAGCATTGGAGTTGCACAAACTTCGATCAGTTTTTGAGCTGACTTAGGGTTTATGACAGTCATGAATAAAAAGTAGCAGCTCAGTTCCTCTTGCCCTAGATTGTATAGAAGCACCTTTCTATTTTGATGTCTACTTTCTCTGCCTTTTTTCCCAGCCTACAAGAAAGGTGCAGAAGGCTGGGAGCTGTTGCATAGTTCAGAACTTCCACGTCTTTAGTTATCCATCTGGTTCAGATGTAGCTAAGGCTGAAATTTATCATCTTACTAGATATGTAGCACTTGTAGCAGGGATTTTTAGGCTTTCCCAGTGGACAAGGAATCCTTACTGCAAGGCCTGCACTTCTTAATCTGTGATGCTGAGCCCACAGATGGGGTGATTATGGACAATGAATGTTTGAAATAACCTGTGTTGGTCAGGACAAAACTATAGTACAATAATAAAGGGGGGATGTTTCTGATTACACGTTTATCTGTGCAGTTTGTATGCCTAACCAAGTCTTGGGGGTCTTAACTCTATGATTTCACATCTCCAACTGGAACAGCAGTTGCACAAACTCAACCTTTCAAGTTAATATCCATTCTCTTTAGGTAGCTGCTGTCTTCTCACCTTTTATTCTGATCTCACAGAAGGACAATGTGTTTGCCTTTTAAGAATTGCCTATATGTGTGCTGCTGAAGTGAGCACCTTGCTATGGTTTGTGTTATTTCAACATCGGCCTTGCTGTTTTTGAGGAGCAGTCAGCCTTCAACAGCTTAGGAGAAACTCATTGTGCTCCTCAATGAGTAAAGCGTAGTGCCACTACGTTACCAGACTGCTTTCAGTTAAGCTTTTATTAATGTAGATTCTACTTCAACCTGGCATTGGAACAGGAGTTACTACTTTCTAATGCATGTCCATATTTCTGGTAGCCTGGATAGGTAACTTGCTTTTCTGGTGTAGCCTGCATTCTTGTGAAGCAAAACTAATTGAAAGTATGGCTTTGAATAGAAAAATGTTACATCCCAATACCTTTCAAAATACCATGTCACTACTCTCTTGCCTGGGATTTGTGTGCTCACACAAATCTGCTGTGTTTTATTTTAGCATGGCTAACTTGAAGATTGAACTTTCTAAGCTAGATAGTGAAGCCTGGCCTGGGGCACTGGACGTGGAAAAGGAAAAGCTAATGTTAATCAATGAAAAAGAAGAGCTTTTAAAGGAACTGCAGTTTATTACACCACGCAGACGTACTCAAGATGAGCTGGAGCAGCTAGAAGCAGAAAGGAAAAGGCTTGAAGAAGAGCTGCTCTCTGTGAAAAACACCCCTAGTCAAGCACTTGCTGAAAGGTAAGAGGTTGTCTTTTGCTAACATTATGTGCTGCTTTCTGCAGTTTAACCTTTGTACCATTACTAACCCTGAAATATGCTTTGAATGGGCTGTTTTCCTTCAGTAACTGCTCTATGTAGATCTTAATTAAATTTGTTATTACTTCACTGGGCAGGAACACAAAGAAGTCTTATGTACTGTGAGAGAATGTGAACACCCTGTATGTGCTCTGCAGTATCAGTTGCTCTGCATTTGTTACCAGCATGAAAATGTCTGTGACAGATGTTAAATAACTGAGGAATGTCAGCATACCAGCAGGAGGGCAATACATCATTCACTCGTTTCTGATAATAGCTGTAAACTATTTGAACTCAGGTTACAAAGATTATCTTGATTGTTGCAGCATCTGAAGCCTTTCATTGTGAGCTTTATTTCATACAAAAATGCAACCAAGAGGGGAACAGAAAAAGTTTGAGAAAATCAAAGATGATTGTCACAAATGGACTTCTCATCAAGTGGAAATAAATTTATAGGCACCTCCAGCACATAAATAAAAAGCAGTAAGCACAAAATGTCATTGTATATATCAATGTAGTATGCCTTATTGAAGTAATACAATCGGCATTGTTAAACCTTCCTTGCCTCCTTCTGCTGGGAAACACCTACTCTTGCTCCATTTTACTGAATGGTGAAATTCCTGCTACTGACATTAGAATCAGAGTCCTAAATTGTAGAAGTAACAGCTAAACTTTGACTAAGACAGTAAATAGATAGCTAGTTTCTTAGTCTCATGTTTTGCACTTCCTTGTTCAGTGCCCAAAGAAAATTCTGCACCTGTCTGTTATCCAACACGTCAGATGCCAAAGTTGGAGCACCAAGGGCAAGTGAAATGGTCTCAATGAAATGGCAGAATTTTTTCAGTGTATGGTGGGTTACTAAAGTCCTTACAGTGTTGCTGGTTGTTTTGGTTTGTTTTTCTCTTTTTGATTGTTATTCCTAAAACTCTGGAATATTTTTCTGAATTCAGTGTAAGATTTGATCTCATACACTGCAGCTGAGGTAGCATTTTTGGTGGCTTGTGGTTAGCTTTTCATTATTCCAGTAAACTTCCAATTAATTTCCACTGGCAGCAGTTTATGATATTAAAACTCCTCCCTAATGACTTCAGTGCACATCAATTCTTTCACACCAGGCTATTTTGAGGATTATTTCTGGTATGTCTGCTATAAACATGAAGAAAAATCTTCATTTTGTAGAAAGATTCATACAGTGAAACTTGTGCTGAAATGTTAATTTGAGAAAATGATGCACTGAATTGTATTAGCTCAACCAGCAGCATTTTGTTTCTTGGAGCTGAAGATTTTTTTCTCTCCAATGTCAGTGAAGGGGCCACACCGTCTTCAAAGTGCTGCACTGTTGTTGAATTACTGTTTTCTTTCATAAAATTTCATGAATGCCTTAGTTTTCAGTATTTTCACAGGTACTGATAATGCAGCAACAGTGTAAGAAGCTAGAGATTGTGTCAGAACTTTGTGACAAGGATCTTTTGTTTGGCTTTGTTTTGTTGTTGGGTATTTTTTTAGCTTTTTTCTAAAGGAGGAAGAAATAGAAGACTTGCTCTGGCTTAAAACAAAAACATTATAGCATAGCCCAGGGTTATTTTGGAGTAGGATGCTGAAATTGCCACTAGTAGATGTACTCAAAATCAATTTACAGAAGGAGGGTATAAATCATAACATATCAGCTTCAAAAAAAAGCAGAGACAGGACATGGTCTGTTCTAAGAAGCCTTCCAGCAACGATGTAGAAATCACTGCATTGTGAAACTGTTGGGAACTATTTACTGTTGTGTTCATGTCAGGAAGATTCCATTACTGTTATAGTCCTTGGCAAAATCTTCTAAATAATCACAGGCATTTAAATAGAGGCATGACTTAACTACTTTATCGTTCTGCTGCCTGCAAAATGTCCCTGCTGTTATTGTTGTTGTAAACAAGTATGTCCACCGAAGTGGAGGTAGGGTGCTTGCACTATAGCTTTTTTATGTATTTTTAAGATTCTGTAGCCCTCTCAGCAATCTTCCAACTTAAGATCAAAACTGGAGACAGATTTCTTACTAACACTTGAGTCACTTCTGCAATTAGTAATTTAGACAGAAGCAGTGCAGAAATGAGAGATTGAGAGGCTCATGCCGAAAACACACAAGCAGACCTTTTAGTTTAGCAGCACAAATTCAGTGGAACCAACTACAGGCATCTATTTTGAGGGCTCTAGTCAGAGAAGTTCCTAAGCTTTTAATTATGTTTCTTGCTTTTTCCATTTAATGGTTGCATACATGCAGCAATTCTTGAGCCTGTTCTTGAAGATAAAATGATAGGTCACTGTTGAAAAGCCACAAAAGAGGTAGAGAAAAGCACTCTTGCTTGGGAAAAGCAGGACAGATTAAGCTTTAAAAGAAGATAGAAGGCATTGATAATAGTGAAATGATAGGAAGGAGTTTCTGATACCATAGGTGAGCGTAATTTGTGGTTTGGAAACTAGAGTGTACATTTTCCTGAGCAAGGAATGAAATACTGTGTATGCTTTTAACAGTCTTAGCAGGTCTTGGCAGATGAACATGTTATTGTGGTGTAAGAGCACATGCAGCGCAGGCACTGGAGTGGAAGTTACCCTGGCTGACCTCAGGGTAACTTATTCACCTTTGTATAACCCAGATTTGCTCCCTGAATAAGCATGGGTGTAAGCAAGTGCTTTTCATGCTTTGCTGAATTGAGGACTTAATGTCTTCGTACTGGTATCTGACACTGAAAGAGAATGAATTCTTGGAACTCCTGAGTATTTTGTTCAGTTTGAATAAGAAAACAATGGTTGATTTTTAGGGGCTTTGTTGTTTGAAGTGTTCTCTGAATTTGAATTTACACAACCTTGAGATGCCGGAAAGGCCAAATGAATAGTTTCTGAAAACACACATTGTTGGGTTTTGGGGTTTTTTGTTTGTTTGTTGTGGTTTGAGTTGTTTTTGTTATGGAGGGGAGGTAGTTTCTTGTGGCTCAGACTAGTAGCTGGAGAATTTGTGACTGAGCAAGGCCTAGAGCAGAATATACTAATCCACCGATGACAGGAGGATTTTAACTGAATCCACCAAGGGAGAGCAATTTTTTTTAATGTTGTAGATAGAATAATAAAAGGGAATTATAAAAGTGAAAAAAACACAAACATTAGTGACTCATTTTTTTGCTATGAGCCAGCCAAAAGGAATGGGAGAGGTCCAGCGTTTGTGAGTTTAAAGCTATGATGGATAATGGTGCAGGAGGCAACAAATCCTGTTTTTTCATGAAAGTGAACCTTGATAATAAGCATTACAATGCTGTGTGGCTCTGAGGTCATGACAAAGATGTTGGGATGTAGACATCTTTACCAAGGACTTCTAAATATAGTCCCTTATCTCAAAACCTTGTGCCTGAATGCTGCTTCAATTTACCGTGCTTTCTTCTCTATATGAAGACTGAAAAGAAGAGCTTTAATTTTAGAGTTCTTGCATTGTCAGAACTAGTACTGACATCAGTGTTCTTTTGAGTTTGGTTGTTTGGGTTTTCTGTTTTTCTGAAATTATAGTAAGTGAGGAGCCAGTTTACAGCATGGCCTTTAAAAATTGTATTAGTGCAGATTTTATTTTCCTGAAGTTTCAGTGGTTTATCCAGTGCTCATCTGTACTCTTTTATTGGGTGCACGTTCTCCTTGGTACGGAGTGAACATAACAACACTCTGTGTGTTTGTACTCTCAGCAGGTCTATTACAGTGCTTAAGCATTCTGCAGGTAAAGTCATTTTGCTGAAGTGCTTAGCCTTTTAGATAGAGCTAGCACAGTCTCTTGGATCTGAGTATTTTGCAGCCAGATGAAAACATGAGGGATCTTCATTTGTTTCTGTTTCACCTACGGAGTATTTTAGCCTCCAAATTATTTTCTAATGCTTTCCTGTACTTATATATACCTCTCTTTCCAGATTGAAATTGGAGGAGAGAAGAAAGGAGTTGGTACAGAAACTTGAAGAAACTACAAAGTTAACTACTTATTTACATTCACAACTTAGGAGGTAAGACTGTACTGCATAATGTGAAATCTGGTTTTGGTGGACCTGGATGTCTCAACCAGTTGATACTGATTTTATCCTTCAACACTGGCTTAGCTTTATGTAGATAGAAATGCATCTTCTACAGGATTTTCTGTTTGGTTGGGTTTTTTTTGTCTGGCAGCTATTGATTCAAAATCTGACTCTAGATTTATGGATTTCATAATAATAAGAAAGTAACTGTCTATAGCAGCTGTGAACTCAAACTGATGGTTCTGATGGGAATTCTAATATTTAATGATACGTGTAACTGGTCCTAGGGAAGGGAATACACTAGTTGGACACTGCATTAAAGCATTCTATAATGGTCCTCTCACAGTAAGCCATACCATCCTATTCCTGGGATCTAGGCTTAGCTACTTCAGACATCTCAGCCACATCCCATAAATTGCATCTTGACTGGTGATTAGTTAGAGAAAGAGTCTTTTAAATCATTCTTTAAAGTGTTTTGTGATGATGTTTGTTTGGACTTTTGGGATTCGCTCTCTTCTGCCAAGAGCAGTTTCATAGCCCAGCAGCAAAATTTTTCAAGTTGATAGCTCTGTTATTGTTCAGTAAACCTCTTGTACGTGTTTAGAAGGAGCTGCCTCAAATTACTTTTTTCTGATACTTTTTTTTGTTTGTTTTGTTTTGTTTCTCCCCAGCTTAGTTCTTCTGAGCCAAGGCAGTGACACTCAGGTTCTCTGGCCTGACAATGCTCCTTATATTCTGTTATTGGTAGAAGAAGATTGTATGTTACAGTCTTTATCATGCTTCTGTAGTTGGATTTGCTATGCATGTAGTGTGTGTTGTCTTACAGACGTGAAGCAGTTCTGATATGAGTTGTCTGCTTCTTGCTGCCACCTTTCCCAGGCATTTGGGCAAAGGGAAGGCAGTATAAATTGTGGTCATGGTGGCAGCGCTCCTTTGCTGCCATAGCCTCCTTCCTGTGGATCCCTTTCCTTTCACACTGACTCTACCAGTGCCCATCAGAGTGGAGCACATCTTTAAAGGGGATATAGCAGTTGCTAGGCCAGTTTTCAAATCCAAAACCCTCTCCAGAAGAGGCTTTGGCAGCAGACAGTAATCTGGATCAGTTGCCCTGATAGTGGGCGTATTGTGCATAGCCATCTCAGCTAAGCATGGATGCTTAAAAAAGCATAATAATGCCCCAAGCAGCATGAACTTGTAAGTTGTAGTGCAGCTCCAGTCAATCTTGCCTCTGCTTGTGCCATTTTGTGCTGTTTCAGTTCAGTTAACAGCAGTTTGTCTGTTTGTGCTTGCTTTGCAGCCTTTCAGCTAGTACCTTATCTGTGTCTTCAGGGAGCAGTTTGGGATCTCTGGCATCCAGCCGTGGGTCTCTGAACACGTCAAGCAGAGGGTCACTAAACTCACTCAGCTCTATGGATCTCTACTATAACCAAGGCGATCAAATAACAGATTTGGACTATCAGTACAAGCTTGACTTCATATTGCAAGAAAAAAGTGGTTACATTCCTTCAGGACCAATCACTACTATTCATGAAAATGAAGTGGTTGGTTCCCAGGGGAGACTGGGTTACAGTGACTCTCCCTCTGCTGCAGACCATCCAAAATTGTCTGAACCTCCCAAATCTGTGACTTCACTGTCATCCAGATCATCACTGTCTTCCTTGTCACCTCCAGGCTCCCCTTTGGTTTTAGAAGCTGCCTTTTCCATGTCAGCTCAAAATTCCCCTCTGCATCACCTCACTACAGACTTTGAAGACTGTGACCTTTCAGGGGATTTTGCAGGCATTAGTCTCTGTGAGAACCAAATATTACTGGACTCTGAAGTCAGAGCAGGATCTCGGATTCCTACAGGTGATAAAGATCTTAATGAAGGTATTAGACAGCCTCTGCCTTCTCTTCATAAAGGCAATTCAGGTAATAAAGAATGTAATGTCAAATGTTATATGTAACATGAAAATTCTGAACTAGCAGCAGGCTTTTGAATGGGGACATACCTCATGTAACTGAAGAGTATCTTGATCAGCACACATTTGCCATGGGCAGTTAGTAATTTTGAGGCACCTTATTTAACTACTGGCATTGGTTGCAGAGGGATGTGATCACCTGGATTACACCTACATTTTTCACTAGCTGTCTGAGAAGGAAAGGTCATGTATTGCAGGCTATTATGAAGAAAAACAAACATGAAATAGAAAAACTTGAAACGGGATCTTGAAGACACGGAGGATGCATGGTGTTCTTAGGTATTATCAGGCTGTATGGGGATAGAGAAAAAAAATACCCTCTGCTGGTTTGCAGTAATTTAATTGTTTCTCACTGAAGAGAAAGTTACAAACTGACACCCTCAGTAAAACAGATTTCTGGACTCGAGGTTAGACCTTTCTGAAGAGTGTGTGCATATCTAGTTATTTGAACATGCTCTCACTGAAAGATCTGCAGTTCTTTTTTGTTTTCATGTGAATTGAAAAAGACAAGTGACCACATGCCATGGAAGTTAGTGAGACACCACCCATTTTTAACATAGATTTCATAGCTTTTAGCTTTTCTTCCAAGTTAAAAGGGAGCACCTGAGCTAGTCTGGGCTCCCTGTGCAGTCTGTGGGTAATTTCTGAAAGGATGAGTCATCTCATCCTGAAACAGACTTCCAGTTAACTAGTTAACTTTGAGAAGGCTGAATTAGGTGTAATGAATTCCACGTTTAGACTGCAGTAAAAGCCATGCAGCATACCTGGTTGTCTTGTATTGTCAAAGCTTATGTCAGTCAGGACTTCAAAAATCCCAGCTGTCAAGAATTGATGGCTTCAGTTATAGAGCACTGACTTTGCTGCCTTTTGTTAGGGTTGACAGTATATTGTGTTTCCTCTGCACATGTATTGACTTTCTAGTGTCATTCTGTGTCATTGTTTCTAAGCACATTGCAAACCATTCATGTGTTTGTAATGCTGTGGCTCTGTTTTCACAAGGAAGAATTGAGGGAGCCTGATTTCCTCCAGTGCACTGAGGTGCTGATAAGCACCTAGCATTTGCAGCTCCACGTTCTGGGCCTCAGTTGACAGTGAGGAGTTTGAGTGTCATAGAATGAATACAGCCTAGCTCTAGGGAATTCATTGTCCTCCAGATTTGTTGCCAAGCTTGAACTCTTTTGCCTGGAGTTTGACAAAGTTTGGTGGGTTTTTTTGGAGGTTGGTTGGTAGGTATGTTTGATTTCTTTTACCAGTACTCGGACATATTGATGCAGACATATTTTAATGAGAAATTTGCTTTGATTGTTTATATACATGTATGTGTGTGTATAAAGGAATTGGTGAGATGTGTTAATTAGAATATCTTACTAGAGCATCTACTGTAGTAATTTCAGTATTGATCAGAGCAATGTCATGCCAGGAGAAATGTATGGTATCCACAGTACAAACTGGGAGTGCCCCCTCTGCTCAACTATATAGAAATGAAAAAAAGAAATTGACTGATGTCCCAGTGGTCTGAACCTGTGAAATGCAAAGTGGAAAAAACAGGGAAGAGTATGTAGGGTGGAGGTGGTCATTTTGTCCTTTGTCTCTTAAGTATAGAGGAAGACAGTAGTTATTTTGCTTTAGAGACATATTATAAAAGCAGGAAAACTTAATTGATTTACTTGCCCACCTTTCAGCAGCATATACTTTCCAAATTAACAAAAGCTTTTGTTCTGTCTGGTTTTGTGGTCTGGCTGCAACTCATCTAGTCTGAGAACTAAATTTAAGATGCTTTAGAATCTGGGAATATATAGGGCTGTGAGGAATCAGAATTATTTTTTGTTATTTACTACTTCAGCTCATTATTTTCAAAGGCATCATGTGGTTCTCTACCTTTTTGAGCTTAAGGACTTGTTATCCTGGGAAGTGTTGGGGTGTCTGAAGTCTACAGGTAGTTGTGGGTTTAAAATATAAATTCATATTGTGATTCTTCATACTGATATTTCCTTATATTGTAGTGTCATCTATATGATACAAATTAACTTTAAATCTGTGTTAAGACTGCCAAACTAAGCACTCAGACTTTGGAAAGTCAGGTAATAATTGTGTCAGTATCTCTAGTTTTCAAAGTAAAATGGGCCTCATGGTGAGGGATCCAATATATTAATGGTGAAACATAGAGCTGAGGTGGCTTCAGTGCTTCTGCTCAAATTTCCTTCATGGAACTAATGCAGTGCTAAATGGGAAGGTTTTGAACAAACTTAGCCAGAGGCACAAGCCTACACTGAAAATTTCAGCCCACCCACTGAAGTTCAACAAGACTACAAGTATGAATACTGCTGAATCTTAACTTGGAGGACAGCAAACATACCTGAAGCCAGTAGAGCTAATATTTTCATGTAGTAATCAGCACTTACTCTTTCAATGCAGCGCTTGCCTGCTGCTCTGTCTCTGACTTTTCTGTACAGGTGAACCATACAGATATTTGCTCCTCTGCACATGTCCCTGCTGTCAGAAACCAAGTTGGAATATCATGTAGTTCTTTCACAGTCAGTCTTTGTCATTGTCAAAGTCAGTTCAGGCTGCTGTGGAAATTCCTAAGGGTAATCAATAAATCATGTCATCACCTTCACCTCTCACAGGGTGGGGGGGAAGGGAAAGAGCACTTCATCATCAAGGAAAAAGCATTCTTATTGCCATAAATAAAAGTACAAATGCAGCGATCAATCATCTAATCCAAAGCCTTACATTTTAAACATCTTAACAAGATGTAAAGTCATGATTCAGAGGAGAATGATAATGCATACCAATATCCTCACCCCTTGGCAGATAAAAGTACTGCATGGGCCCTCACCTTGCTATGCTGCAGAACGTGGCTTTCTGCGAGTGCAGCTTCTTCACTGCATGACACTAGCATATGAATGTGAGTTGAGATTAAAGCTAAGTAGTAGTTGATAGAAAAGAGACTGTAGCATAATAAGTTTTTGATGATAGTAAACCAGAGGGGATTTTCTAGCAGGTATATCACTGGGGAGAGGGTGTCTGTCTGACTTTTGAATATTTAATAAACAGTAGGCAAACACTTTGCATGTAGTTGAAGTGTTACTGCAGTGCAGAATGTGAACGTGGCAAATACGGGTTTAAAGATTAGGATAATGAGGGTTAATAATGAAGATAATGAAGGATAATAACTAGCTTAACAGATACAGGTGATGACAGGAGCCCATATCTCTGGAAAGGAATAATAGTTGTACATTTTCAAGTTCATCAGTTTGCTTTATATCCCCAGCCAGAAAATGTGATAGCAGCAGTACAGTCTCAGAATGTTTAATGATGTGGAACAAAACTACTCTGTGATGCTCAGTTAAGGGTCACTGCTTTCAACTTGACAACGTTCTTAAGCTATGCACTTCTCTCTTTCTGACTATTCATCTCTTGGATTCATTTTAGTTCTTTCTCTTTGTAGGTGTTGACTTACCAAGAAGACCAGCTAGTCACCTGCTTCAGGAGAAAAAAGCTTGTGTATCTGCTGCTGTGTCCGATGAGTCTGTAGCTGGAGACAGTGGTGTATATGAAGCTTCTGTGAAACAGTACGTTTCAGAAATGATGCAGATCTTTCCCCCAGCACCAGAAATTTCAGTACATTTATAAGCAGTTATGCTGGTATTCTATAAGTAGCTCCTTGGTCTTGCCTTGTTAATAATAATTGTGTACTTTCATATTGAAAGGAAGGCACATTTGCCAAACAATGAAGTTTGATTAGTATCTTTTCTAAAGTAGTAAATCTGTGTTAAAGTGCTTGTATAACTTGGTTGAGTAGCATTAATACACTGCTTCCTAATTCTGGAGTTTTTTTCTTGCTAGAAGTGTTTCTAGGAGAAAAAGCTGAGATTAAGTTATTTAGGTCTTGCCATGTGGCTATGTTCACTCAGAGTGACTTGTTGCTTCTTGTTTTGTTTAGATGCAATCTCAAGGTTGCACATTGTTTTGCCTGAATACTTTCTTTCTTTCAAAGGGGAAGGATATAGGAAAGATAAGAAAGACTCTAGTTGTAGTGTTAGTATACAAATAATCCAGGTTAGGGTTTAATGTTCATGCTTTGCTGTGGTGAACGTGATATGATAAATCTCTTTGCCGTTGTTATTCTTTTGATGAGAAATAACTTTTACAGGATTCTTCATACCAGTTCATGTATGTTTTCTGGTAGAGAGAACAATGAACTTCAGACTCCATAATGGAAAACTGTTATAAAGTGAGAGAAAACAAAATCTTTATTTTTTCACACCTCTGTTTGGCAAGTTGTTGACATGAAGGATTTTTTTATCTGCTTGAATATTCAGAAAGATATTTTAACAAAATGGTTGCAAAGATGTAGATCTTCAAATGCAAGACTAAATGCTTTTCTGTTAGGACTGGTAAAGGTGCATTACAGTATCATGAAGGGCTTTTGTTGGCCTCTGATAAAATTACTTTTACTTGTCAAGTGTTTAATAAATTAAAAGGCAATAAACCAGATGAGACTGAAGAAGACATCTTGAATACAAATGGGATTTCTCCTGAAGAAATCTCCTCCATCCCATTCAATCTCATTTTAAGTCATGGATCCATATTTCACCCTAAACTCTGAATTTCATGGTATTAGTTTGCTCCATGCCTTCACTTTGATCTAATGTAACTTCTTAGGCTAAAATAAATGCTCATCTATTAAAAACTCAGCCTTCAGGTGGCCGAGTGGCTGCTGCTGTGTATTTTTGGTTCAATAACCATTGTTACCTTTCAATTTTGTTTTAATTCTGAGCCACTGTGATCAAAACTTAGTGTCTGCTCTAGTTGTAAGCCCAGTGGGTAGAAATGAACAGGTGTTGGACCAAAAGCTGTGGATGTTCTGTGGAGCAGAATACATGTCCTCTCTCCAGTGCTGTGAACGGTGGGATAGATGAAATAAGGAACACTTCCTGTCTCCTTCCTGTCATTACTCAGGAAAAAAGGACATGCAACAGCTGCATCCATCCCCCAAGCCTGTATTCAAAAGGAAACTACTGCCATTTGTGCAAGCAAAGATTTACAGACTCGAGTTATTCTATGATGGCTCCAGGTGTGGATACTCCTAATTATTAATGAGTAGGAAGTAGTGAAGAGGTAATGAGTGCCTCTGAGAGAGTTGCTTATGTTTAGTAGAAGTGGCTTTATGAGCACTGTGCATGGAATGTCTTAAGAGTTTGTCAGTGTGCTCCTGGAGTTACAGAACAGTGAATTCTGCTGTATAGATCAGTCCTTTGTATTGAATAATTTAAGGCAGGGAAGGAAATAAATAGACTTTATCAATTTAGCCATTAGCCAGGAAATTAATAGTAGAAAGGAAACCTCTAAAAGCAGTCTTAAAATAGTGCTGTCATGTCATTGAAAAGTCTGTGTCATTCTTCACATTTCCTATCTTAACATTTTCTACCTTGATCTTGTTTATTGATCCCAACAGTCCAGTTTTAAAAATCAATGGAACACGTTAATACCACATCCTCATTCCAGCCTCCCACAAAATGACTGGAAATTTTTATGCCATATGGATTCTGTGTAACTGTTCAATGTCCATTCTTCAGCTGGAAGACATTGGTTCTTTAAATGTTTCTGAAAATAGAGGAAAGGTGCTTTTTGTTTACACATCTTCTCTTTTACAGAGCTCTTACTTCTCAGATATTCTCCAAAGCAGTATTTCATATCCAGTTCTCATGTGGTCTGACATTTATTATAAATTTTAATTTACAATTTCATTTTTGGAGGGATAAAGAAATACTAAGTATGTGTGGGAAGATGTCATGAGCTATTCTCTTGTCTGTTAGTCTGCCATCAGCCTAAGGCCTTTCTGACTCATTACAGGAGCTGTCAAACTGTTAAGCAGTGACTGCCTCTAAAACCAGTACTGCTACTGTGCAGGGTCTAAAATTCTCATTTGCAGTCTATGCTGTAATTAAATCAGCCTATTTAGGAGAACCTATCCATGTTCTGTGTACACATACCTTAATTATTGCTGAAAGCTAACTATACTTTTTCTAAATGTGAATATTTGCCTGTTTGCCCTAGACCAAATGAATCAGAGGACCTCATATATAGTGAAGATGATGCAATAACTCTAGAGGCTGCCCAGGTACAAGTAGGACTCAGGTAAGTGACCAGCAAAGGGAGTGTTTCTGTTCATACATAAATGCAAATAGTAAACTTCCCCTCACGTTCTCCTTTCTTTAACAGATATGACCACAGCAGTTCAAGTTTTGTGATAATCATCGCACAGCTCAGAAATCTTCCAGCGTTCTCTGTCCCCCTTGGCTCTAAAGTGTAAGTCAAACAATCAGCAAACAGTAGTGTTGAAATATGAGAGCATAATAATAACTTGTACAAATTCTCCAAAGGAGCAGAGTGATTTGTTGCTTAACAGCACTGAAATATGTATAATACTTTTCAAACTGTAGCAGTGTGTAGCTTTTACATGTTCCAGCAATGCTGCAGGAAAAAGAATTTTTCAGGAAATTGGCATATTCCACTGAAGTGGAACAAAAAGCACTTTTTGTTTGTTTGCTTGTTTGCATGATGCTTCTGTTAGTGTTTTTAAATATTCTGTACCTTTGCAAGTGCAGAACCGCTATTCTTTAAACACCAAAAAGTGAAATTGCTGAAATGAATTAGTTCTGGTTTAGCTCAGACAAGGACATGTAGTTACTAAAACCATTATTTTGATACATCACCATTCTTTCAGCTCACAGTGCTGTCTTTTACATTAAATGCCACATAAATGTAAAAATAATACTAAAATAATATATTTTAAGTGGGCTTTTAAAAGGATAATTTGATAAATTGTGAGTGACCAAGGACAGATATGCTGAAATACACCACCCGCAACAACTGGAGCTTGGAGGTCTGTTAAGGATTAGTTCTTGTATTGAATTGGACCAACAGGAAAGGTCTGAAAGTAATTACAGTGGAAATGGTATGTGGGAAATGTATGGAAATGCCCGAATAAGAAAATGTTGACACTATGATTCTAATCCTAAACACTTATCCATACAAATAAGTACAGCTTGCCTTGGCTCCTTGGGGACACCTGTACTTCAGTGAGCTACTTTACAGCCTGGAAAGCTTTCATAAACTGTTGAGCAGATTAGCACAGAACATAATCAATCCTCAGAAAACTCTTTTCTTGCTGGTTCCCTTCCTTTTGTTCCCCATCACCTTGAATTTGATTGGCAAATCAATAGAAAGCCACTGAACACAGGCACACAGGCCTCTGCGCTTGCTGAATTTTTCTGGGTTTGTTTGATTTTAACAACAAATGTTTGTTTAGTACCATCCTTCCTTCTCTGACTTCCATCTTCCCTCGATGATCCTCTTACCATTTAACACAATAAGATAGAAAAACTACAGAAGCATAATTAGACAGAACTGAGAGAAAACACAAGTGTCAACAAAACATTAGGTCGTAGTTGGCATCTATGTAGGAAATGAAGTACAAAGTTGTAATTAGTAGTCAGGCATCATCAGTGCAGAAGTCCAGACCTCCTGCAGCTGTAAAGATGTAATAAGACTAAAGCTCCACAAAAGGAGGAAGAAAGGATAGGGTAAAGAAAGGACCTTGAAAGGAATATTTTTTTCTGTTGCTTGCCGTTGTGTGTATATAGGTGTAATTCTAAAAATATGTAAAGTGGTAAAAATGAGGTCTGGGAAATTATGCAGGATTACAGCTGTATTTTCTAGAACATCCAATTGGATAGATTGGTCTTACTGATGATTGGATAGAGGTCTTACTGATGCCTGCTTTCACATTGTTTGTAATAGCTGGTCATTTTAGAGTAGGCAGAGCCTAAATGAAGACTTACTATTTGTGTCAGAATAATTTTTTTCATCAGTTGAGAAATAATAAGATTTATCCCAGCAGAATCTGAGGCATTGGCTGACTTTTTACCCTTTTTAATTAAAGTGAAAGTAAGTACTCTTGTAAAACAAAGACAGCGAGACATTTATCTTTTACTTCTCTCCCCATGCCTTAGTCTGGCCTGATGCCAATACACTGGCTAACAATTAAAACTCCAATGAACCACCTTTTAGACATAGTTTTAATATACTTAATTTTCTATTCCTATCTCTTTTCTAAATGTTCCCTAATTGCTTAAAGAGGCTACTATTAGTAGACCATGCAAATTGCTCAGCTACTTTTAGGTGAATACAGCAGCAGCGTTATGGATGTACATTACACTGCCACTTAACTCTGAGACTCATTTGTCAAAACATTAGATACCTGCTATCCAGGCTATACATGTGAACCAAACAAATGAGATCTTACTTTTTTTTTTCTCAAGGAGCTTAGCTTAATTGGGAAATAAAAGGCTGTGCCCAAATTCAAACAGCAACATCCTATTTCTCACAGACCTAATTTATTTTGGTTTAATTAATGTAAACTAAGCTTTTAATGATAATAACAGTACATGCAAAGCCATTAGCAGAAAATACAGCAGTAGTACTGTGCATTTTGAGAGAACAGTTCTTTTCTAGGTTCATTTTCCTTGGCCCACCTTTTCTTCTTACTTTAACTGCCTTCACTACGTTGTTATATAGTCAATTGTATTTCAAGCGAATACCAGAAATAGACTAATGCATGGGCACAGAAAGGATGTAAAATAATTACTATGCTCATTCATATGTATAAGAAGGTAAGTAACATGTACAGATTGCATTGGTAACGTCTTTATGTCAAGCCACTACCAAAGCAAGTTAGCTTGCACTGTCTTTATCCACTTCATAGCCATTCATATTTGTTACAAACAGAATGCAACCATCTAACAATTCCTTTTTGGGAAATGCTTCTGCCAAGGGGCAGGAGGAATTTCTTACTCCAGTTTTTCACCTCATTTCCATTCCAACTGATTTGTTGATGTTTCATTTCCTTGCCCTGCAGTGCTTTAGTTGATGGGTTCAAACTTCTGTTCTGCATCACCTGTAAGCGCTTGTTTAAGTACAGGTAAAATGCTGTTTTGTTTCCGGCAGGTACATTCGAGTGGCAGTGCTTCCCTCCTCACCTGATACCAGCTGTCTGTTCCGCACAAGAGTGCATCCTGCTATGGAAACCACATTATTCAACGAGATATTCAGAGTAGCCATTTCCCAGCTAATACTGTTGCAGAAGACACTGAGAGTAGATGTTTGTGCTGTCAGCAGAAGTCATTGGGAAGAATGCTTGGTATGCAGTTGCATTTCTGGCAGGTTTATAGTGTCCACTGGCATTTGTTTCTCTTACTTTGATGGTCAAGGCTGCTAAAGTTCCGCAGTGCTTAGAGACAAATTCTGAAGCATAACTTGGTTGTTGCTATAGTACTTAAAGAGAATCCAATCCTACTTCAAAGATTTAGATGATGTTTTGATAATTGTAACACTGCGTGATCATAACCCTTTAACTACAGGTTGACTGTAACGTTATCCTAACACTAGATTTTAAAGAAAAAGCTGAATAAGAGCCACAGTATGAAAAAAAAGCAGGGGAGGGAAGAGCAAACTTTAATTATCACAACATGTCACAAAGACCAAACTGAATTCAATTGTTGTAGGTTATCTGATGTCCACCATTTTAGGCTTTATGATCAGTAGAAACAAGAAAAAGGCAAGACAGTAACAGACCAGCCTACTGGAAACTGGCACTTCAAAAAATTTGTTGTTGATTGAGGTCATGCTTCGTTTACTTTCAGCTTGCTTTTGCATGGTCTGGTACACAAGATAGACTCATGGCAAAAAAACTAAACTGACTCAGTAGCTCATAGTTTAGTTACACCCAGCTGAAGAGATGCTGGAATATGGCAGGGTTCATCAGCTCTAACTATGGGGAGCAGCCTCTCACTTTGAAAAACACAGAAGTTAACTTAATTCCTGGGGAATTCAGTATGTAATAGGTTTCCCTTCAGGTAGGGAAGGTGTGATGATTTGGGTGTTACCTGCTCCCCCACTCTTATGAAATCACCCAGACTAGACTCAGCCAAGCTGGAAGTTAAGGAAATTAAGCTATATTTACAGCTTAGCACAATACACAAGCAGATGTTTACAATATATAGAGCTATATACAGAAATATACAAGTTAAAGGTAATACAGAGAAACAACACCTCTCCCAGAAACCAGAGTCCCCAGGAGGAGCTCTCAACCACCCTTCCACCTCCTCTCCACCACTCTACCTTATTCCAGACTTTGCCTTACATGCAAGGTGAGTTTGGAGGATCAGCCAGGGGTGTTAGAAAGCAGAAGAATTAGTTACACAGAAAGCAGGCCAGAGAGAAAAGTACAGGCACCATCTGCAACAGAGAACCACACTGGGTTATCTATGTTTATGGTCTTGTTTTTATACATCTCAGCAAGCCTGTGAATGAAGCAGACATCACCATTGTTTCCTTTTCACAGCCTGTAATCTAATTCTTCTCACCAAAATATTCCTGCTAGCCTCAAACTAGCACAGAAGGGCAGCAGGACAAAGCTGCAACAGAACGCAGGATATGAAGGTGAAGAAAAAAAACCCCAACAACAACAAAGCAACCCCACAACAAAGACACAAGTGTTAATCACAAGATAAGAAGAAAGAGTTGGGAATATCACCTTCCAGCAAAGAAAGCCCTGAGCAAGATGACCAGTCTTGGTCAGAGCTATGTATGTGGCCCAGTGGCTGTGAGGATGATTTGCTTTGCCAAAGAACAGAGGATTTTACATGAGTACTTCCTAGGTTTTTACAGAATGCCAGCTCAGTGGATGTCAGTGCTTATACAGATGAAAGGGTTTAATCCTTTTTACTGTCTTTTCATCTGCTTCTTCACTTGTTAGAGCAAACAAACTCATATGTTATAATGATGATTTTTGTGGTGGAATAACTGAAAAGTTGACTTGCTGCTCCCTGAGCTGATGCTGCAGGTTTCACTGACACAGTTTTTCTTTAGTGAATGCTGTAGAAATTGAACATGTGCATCATGGTGATAGAAGTGGGGTTGTGCGTGTACTAGGGGGGGAATTCTTAAGGCTCAAATAAAAGGTGGCAGAACAGGCAATCTGAAGGATCTTTCTATGTAGTTCTATTTGTTTATTTTAACTATAAGGGAAATATAAAAAGCGTACAGTTAAAAAGGGAACCAAGATTCACATCAAATTTGTGCTGCCTGCTTTACATGATAAGTACCATAGAATTTATGTTCAGGTCTTGAGCAAGAAATAAAACTACTTTGATCAATATTCTTCCCCTTTCCTGTTTCACGCAGGCTGGGACTCAGATCAGTCTGGCAGATTTATCATTTTCTGATGAGACTTGTACTCTGTGGTACAACCTGTTACCTTGCAAGCAAAGTCTTGGCAAAAACCCTGAGGAACAAAATGAAGACTCTATGTTTGTGTTAAGGAAGCAATCATTGCACTCACTGGACTTGGTAAGCAGTGTGTTGGCCCTGTGTGTTAGTGAAGCAGCACCAAAACAGCCACAGAGCAAAGGTGCTGCACTGTGAGTGCATGAATTGTCCTCCCCTTAAGGTCCAAGACCCTGTTGTCTTGCAGGCACTTTTGTCTCTATTGACTTTGTGCTAGCAGGTCCTATGTGTGCTTTCAGACTTGTTAGCAAGTGTGGATAGGGCTGGATGTTTCTTATTGGCATATAAAATTGCACTCCAAATTTGAAACACTTAGCTGTGTTTTATTTGAAAAATAATGTTATGAAGCGCTTCCTCAAGTTTACCATTGACTTTCACACGTAGCCATTACAAATTGTGATTTGCTGATTATTTGGGTTTGCATACCTAAAGTCATTACACCAAAAATGCTGTTAATGCAAAACATACAAACTCTTCTGGTTAGATAACTTGTTCTGCTTTAATGCCTCTTTAAGAGAACTATGTTAAGAAAACCGCACCTTTTAAGAACAACTTTTTTTTATTTAGTGATGTTGCAAGTATGAGAGAGAGAGATGAGACATTAAAGAATGACAGGAGCATATTAAACTGTATTATTGGTTTGTGCAGGTTTTTTCTGTGTAAAACAATCAGTTAACTTGCTACAGACTGATAAGTTGAACCCCTTACAGTTGTGATCTGAGTCAAGTTTTGGCTGGCATCAGGGAGCAGCAGCGCAATGTAGCTCTTGCAGATGTCTTTTTTTAACCTGTGTTGTGTGTCACTGAATTCTGGTTTCATCTTCCTTTCCTTGTGAGCAGGAAACGGTGTCAGCTTTGCTGGAGAGGACATCTGCTGAGCTGGAAGCAGTAGAACAAGAGCCTGCAGAAGATGAGGACGAGGAGGAGGAACAGGAACAAAGGGGCTCTGAGGAAGACTGGTGAAGCCACTTTTCCTACCTCTCTGCTCAGGGATTCTGAATTATTCCACTGAATTGTTCCTCTCCTTAGACAAATGCAAGGGCTGTAATTTCAGAGAAGATCACTAGACTCATACAATGGTCTTTAAAGATCATCTATGAACTTAATAGTGATACTCTTTGTTTTCCCTGTCAGAAAAATGTGTACATTATATATGGCTGAAGGCCTAGACCTTCTGATATCTTTTGCTGGTGGACTTTCTCAGTTAGAGAGTAAGCTTGGGCTATTTCTCTTCATACAGGTTAGAAATGCTCGCAGAAGCCTCTAATGAAATTGTGGATGAAGAGGAAGATTGCTTTAAGCTGGCAGTAGAAGGCAGCTGTACTGGTGACATGGAGTTACTCATTGATGCACCAGAAAGAAATGAAGACAAGGACAGGGACAACAGTGATGAGGCCCATGAAAGCCAGCAAGCTGCTCTAATGCTAACACTGGTGAGTATCTTCAAGTACATTTTCCTACAGTGCCTTATTGTGTCTGAAGATCTATTTCTGAGCAGTTAATGGAGAAATCTGCTGCATCTGAGCACTTACAGTTTGATGTGGCCTTTGCCGTCAACATGCACCTTTAATGAAATCAGTGTGATCACTCCTGAACTATAAAGATGTTTAACAGATATGCTAGACAGAACTTCTAAGAAGTCAACTAAAATGTGTATCTTCACTTATTTTTCAATAGGGAGAATATTCAAAACAGAAGTGCAGTTCATTGGCTTCAGCTTGTGCATATTTAAAACATTTCTGTACATCTGTTGAATCAGAAAAAAAGAAAACAATACATCTGATAAACAGGGGAAAAGACAGAACAAGGGTCAAGACATTTAAACCAGTGTAGGGAATACTTTATTTCTTCCCTTTTATGAAATACAAAGCCTAGCTTAGCAGAGAGGAGGAGGAGAGATTAATGAACAGAAAATTCCAAAATGTGTACAAATGGTGTCCTATTGAACTGCACATAATACACTCTATCTTCTTGTTGACTGCTTGCTTTAAATTATATATTCCGCCTTTCTGCAAAGAACTTCTAGTACATTTTTTGTAAATCTATCCACGTGTTCTAAAAACTTTATTTCTAGAGTATCTTTCTGCATCTTAATAAAAATGCTGATGCATGTGGTAAATCCACAGGTTCTTTGAAACAGCAGAGGTAAAGAGGCAAAGAGTGACATCTTGTTCCTTCAAGTTTATGATGATACAAAATTCAACAGCTCAGTGGACTTGTTGCAAACTAATTAACTTCCAATTAAGTGGCAAGATGCCAAATGAGCTAAGGCCATGGTATAAAAAGACTGGCAGTCTGCTGGGTAGCAAATAAATATAGATCAAAGCTGTAATTCCTCCTTGGCAAGGGAAGGCATCAAGGACAACATCTGAAGGTTAGGCACTCACACAAGTAGGTTTTTTTTTGTTAAGCCCAGGCTGGATGGACCTGGACAGTGAGTGGAAGACACAGCAGACCTGATCGTAAAGCCTGTCAGAATATAGATCTCTGTGTGCCAGATCCTCTCCAGGTTGCAGTTTATCTGTTTAGGTCATTATATTTATCACCTGCACAGTGAAAACTATGAACCTCATTAAATACCCGAGCTGATGGAAATGCCCCAGTGCACATCATTAACGTCATCAGATGTGCTCACTGCTGTAGTGCTTGTCCTAGCCTGGCTGTCAAGATGATTGCTGCATGTAAGTAAGCACAGGCAGTGCCACCAATGTGGATGTCAGCACCTGAAGCTCCCTGTGACACCTGCGGGGCAACTGTAGCAGGTGTCAGGCTGCTCCAAAGGGACAGCAACAAGCAGCATCTTTTCCCTGGCTTCACATGGCTGGTACAGTTCTGCAGATTGCCATAAAGCAGCACTGCAGCTGGGGCTTGGGAGACGTAGGACAATATGGCTGGAAGAACCTGGGCAGTGTAGCTTCCCCAGCTGCCCCTTTTGATGTACATAGGCATTATCTCTAGCGTAGCAGAATCTCGCTGTTCTGCAGATGCAGGACAAAATAAATAATCACAACAATAGCATCTGCAGATGGCCAAGCGAAACACTTCTGCTGTGGCTGAATCAGACCATCTGCAGCACAGGCCTTTCTTCAAAAGCTTTGGTTTTACTGAATACTCAGAGTACCTTCAAAAGACCCTCCACACACAAGGATTATAGGAGTCTGGGGTGTGTGCAGTATGCTTTTTGCTGCTGGTCTTTTTCCATCCACTGCAAGGTAACAACATCATCTGTAACATGCAAAGGCACAAAAGCTGTGCAGTAGCATTTGTCTGGATATAGTAGTTCTTATAAACTAATTTTCTTTTTATAGGTTGATAAAGAGACTAGCACTGAGGAATTGGTTAATGAGAACACAACAGTCCGACCCAAGGACAGAGCCAGCTGGAGCTCAAGACAGCGTCCCTTTGTCAGAAACAGCATGATAGTGCGCTCACAAACCTTCTCTCCAGGAGAGCGGAACCAATACATCTGCAGGGTAAGAGGAAAAACACTTGGAATGAAGAGCTATTAACTAAAGAGTGGTTTAACTTACTGGGAATGATGCATTAATGACAGTGAGTCATGTGCCTATTTCCCCTGCAAGAGGCAGAGCCTGCACTTTCTCTAGATTCTTTCCCTGAGCTGATGGCACAGTAGAACTGACTTTCTGCAGCCTTGCATACTCTTGCAAAACACCTTTACTAAGGCAAAAATACATCCCATTGGAGAGAAGTAACACAGGTGTCTGTGCTGGCTGTTTGCAGAAAGCCTGTTCCCTGCATGTCAGCAACTGCAGCTTTCACTTTCCAAAATACTTTGTTAAAACGTGGAATAGAATTCACTGTAAACTGCCATTGCATTACCATATTTTAATAATGTAATCATTTAAGGGTAGCGGTGTGGAAAGAGCACAGTAATCAGTTTTAAACCCCACTTTGGATATCAACTAGTTTTAAACCCGAGCAGCCCAAATCATGCTGTAATTACATCTTTGAAGGCTGTGTGAATGCTGCCTGCAGGCTGAGTTTTAAACATGGCTTTGGCAACAAAGTTCTCTTGTCTCTCTAGATCTATGATAGCATGGGGGAAAAAAAAGATTTGTCAGCCCTGGTGCTGCTAAACTAACTGTGAAAATCATGTTTAAAGATTTAAGCGTGGTTTTCTAGGTCTATAGATTTTTATTACAGACACCCTGGAAAAGACAGTTTATTGTGATCTTTGGTTCCTACAGGTTACACAAGTAAAGCTTCTTTAAAAAAAAATGCTTCAATTCTCCACTTCAGCTAGAAGTGGTTCCTTTTAATCATTAAGGTTGATGACTTCTCTGTCAGATTCTCATTCGCCTAAAAAATAGTATATATGTATTTAAATATCTATTCCATACACTCTGCAGAATTACAGAATCAGAATTGTTTTGGTTGGAAAAGACTTCTAAAATCATCAAGTCTAACCATCAGCCTAAGACCATACTGGCCATTAAACCACATCCTGAAGTGCTATGTCTGCACACTTTTTAGCACCTTCAGGGGTGGTAACTTCTGTAACAATCTTTATGTAATTTGGATAGGTTACTGTCTCTGATTCAGAACCTAGCCTTCACCTTAATTCCTACATACTTGAAACAAATTGTATTGGCAAAAATATATAGTCCTAGCTTGCTTCCTATGGAGGAAGTGCAACTGGAAATAACACTAGTTGTTCTGATTGATTATTTAGTATGAACTCCTGAATTTGTTGCACCTGGGAAAGCATTTGGCATCTGTAGCTTTGCACATTGCTATGTCCCTGCTACCAGAAGCCATAAACACACCTTGAATAAGCCACTGTCTTTCTCATTCTGTCTGGAATCAAAGTACCCTGGGAAAAGCTCGAATTTACACAGCTGAATATTTTGCAGTTTCAGAAATACTTGCTGTTGGAGCTTAAGAGTGCATGGAGAAGGGTGAGCAATGCAGGTCTCACCAGTCTCAGTTCCCAGCTTGCACCATAAGCATACCCAGCCTAGCTTGCTGTGTGTGGTGCTGTTCTAGGGAGTGCACCTGTAGGATATACTCTGGCTAACTGCCAGCTTCTCTCTTTTCAGAAGAGATGGCCTAGCTTTAAGGAAGCACCCACTTCATATGCAAATACAGATTTTTGAGGCCTAAAGGATGCTTTGAAAAGCTCCCTTTAAAAGTGCTTAAAGAACATCGGTGATGGTAGCCAGCTGTGTGTATCCAGGGGTTAGCTCCCAGTAGTGGCTCCATGGTGAAAAGCAGATTTGTCTCTTGAGAGGTGTATTCGTATTGCAAGAGGTTGTATTTCTCACCCCCAACTGTGTAAAACATGCTTTAGAGCTCTGGTTATTGAAATGTTAGCAGAGTGATAATTTTTGTCTGTCTTTTTCTGAAGAGGTAAAATAAATATCCTGCAGATAGATGCTTCTCTTTTCTCTGAAGGTTGCCCCCATGCATGCTGATGCATCTAACAATCAGTCTGCACTGATCTCTGTGGAACTAGTGCTACAATTAAGAAGCAACTACTGTCAAGCTGTGGTGCAGGTTTTTGAGAAGCAGGAACTGCTCTTGAAGGAAGCTGTAGGCACACCTGTACAAATAACAATGCCACAAAAATACTGCTTGTTGGAGGGGTGCATGTCCACACTGATTTACCTTTATGTAGTAAATTTGTTAAAAGCCTACCCAGGTAAATGAAATCTGCCAGTGATCCGGCAGTACTTAATAACCATCAGTACCTTCCTTACATTCCTAAAGAGTGTAGTTTCTATTCATTCAGTAAGATCAATGGTTCTCTTCAGTTGGAAATAGGATTTTACAGTAAATGCTGCTTCTAGCTGAAAAAAAAAAACAAACCAAAAATCTTACTTTGTACCAAGTGTGACCTAGGTGTTTCTCACCACCGAGGTCTTCTGACTGGCTATAACAACATGAGTGCATTTCTGTGTGAAGGTGCTTTATGTCTGGTTGTGCATTTTGACAGTTGAATCGAAGCGACAGCGATAGCTCGACGCTAGCCAAGAAGTCTCTCTTTGTGAGAAATGCCACAGAGCGACGCAGCCTCAGAGTGAAGCGGGTAGGTGCTGTGTGACCTGGGCATGGCTGAAAACAGAGCTTGGGGAGAGAAAGGACAGCAAACAGCTTCAAACAATATGCTTTATGTCAAGATTTCAGCAAAAGCAGTGAAAGTATCACTTGTAGTCCTGTAATTTTAGGCTGGAGTCTCAACATTGTTCTCAGCCTTACATCTTCCCTCTCAACAAACCTTACGTTGTTCCAGTTGTGGCTGAAGCCAGCAGCAAGACACTGGTGCTCAGCATTGTGGCATTTACTGTTGCGTTTGATCTTGTTACTGTCAGAGGGGTTTGGGTTAAAGAACCCAGATAGTACAATGACCCAAGGTGGCTTATGCTGCATAAAAGTCAACACCAGTAACATATATCATGAGCAAAATTGGGTAGAAATTTCAAGGATTCACATGGCCTTTTAAAGGAGATTTGTTCTTCTCTGGGAGTATTTGAGTAGCAAATGGAGAGAGTAATATTATGTTTCTCATATAGTCTTGGTTATAACTAACAAAACATTTCTGCAGAAGGTTTGTTACCAGGTGCCAGTACTACATTTGGCATGAGAAAGAAGTACTTAGTATTTGGGAATGACTTCTGCTGCCCAACTTACTTATGCATAAAGTCACTGTGAAAGGAAGGACAGTAAATAATGTGAAGTATGTTGAAGAAATGATTGTTTACAGAGTTTATAGCAGTATGTGTTTGCTTAGGCCTTGAAAAAAACAAATGCTCATAAAAATTAATAGAGTTGAGACCTATGGGGAAGACTGGGTTGTGTTATCTTGGGGATCAGAATGTTTTGGGGATTTGTTTGTTTGTTTTAACCTGGAAATATATAATTGTACAGCTGGGTGGAGAAACTTTCCCATTTATTTTTAGCTAGTGGCTGGAAAAAATCCAGAATAGATGTAGTTTGGGGGCTTGGATCTCATTATAGCAACTTTCTGCTTGAAGAAGAAAAACCCGTATGTATATTTGAGCTTCTCTGACTGTAGTATGTCAAATCCTACACTAGCCCATCTGGATATTAATTTTCCCTGTTCTGCCTCCCCAATGACTCAGCCTGTTTGCCAACCAGTCATGCGAAGAGCTACGCAGGAGTGCCCCATGCGCACTTCCCTTGACTTGGAGCTGGACCTCCAGGCATCACGCACAAGACAGAATCGTCTGAACGATGAGCTTCAGGCCTTGCGGGATCTTAAACAAAAGCTCGAGGAAATGAAAGGCAGAGGAGAGACAGACCTTCCCCTGTGTGTGCTAGAGGATGAGCGATTCCAGAAACTCCTGAAACAAGCTGAAAAACAGGTACGAGCAGCATACAGATGTGCAGGCAGGTTAATAAATGCAGAGAAAAGGCATATGGGTAAGAAGTTGGTCTGTCGTGGTAGTGACTTCTACGGAAGCTCACATTTGACTGATTATACCTCTGAATGACACAGTGGATGCAGTTTTCCTTTATTAGTCAATACTACAGCATATAAACCTAGAATTTGAGGTAGTATTTTGCTGGTGCCCTCTGCTTCAGTAATTCAGAGTAGAAAATCTCTTATTTGGAGTAGTAGTTGTGGTTGGCTTAGTAAGATAGCATTTAAAGTTGATTTTAAATTCTGACATCCCAGCCCAGATATGCACATGCTTTTTGTGACTCAGCATAAGCTGATTGGTGGTTTGCACAGAACTGGTAGCCTAAAGATGTCTGTAACAGGTCAAGAGAGGCAGTAACCTACACTTCAGCTGCGCCTTGTTTCCTTACACAGGACATAATTATTCTAGTTGTGGCAAAAGAAATCCAAACTCTGTTCTCTATGTGATGGTCTCTAAAACAACTGCAAAAGACAATGGGATGCCATTTACCCATGCATAAAAGACAAGCAACAGGGTAGCATGAGTGAGAGGCAACTGACAAGTCTAAACATGGAAAAGTCCCACCAAATGCATTAAAAAGTTAAATGTTGGAGGGGTTATGTCTGGAGAGGTTGTGCCTTTATCTTTTTTTTTCCCTTTAAAAAAATATTCTAAGGGTGATCAGACACTGTAATAGAGGCCTAGTGAGATTGCCAAGAGAGGAGAAAAAAACAAACAATCAAAAAAAAAACCCTCCAGAGCAACCACCACAGTTGGATATATTTGGACCCTAATTGGACAAGATCCTGAATACCCAGCTCTAGCTTTGCCACTTATGAGCAGGAGGTTGGAGTAGATGCCCTCTGGAGCCCTTCCCATCTAGGTCAGTCAATGTACATCAGTTTTCAATGAAGGAAGGTTGTTAGTGACATCCAGGAGGGAGTTGTACTCTTTACCTATTTATGGTTGAGTCAATAATGTGGTGTCATCAAAGCACTCTGAGTAGTAAAAATCGAAAGCAGTTTTAACAGGGTGCAGAGGACATTCTAATATGTAAGTATAGGTTTTGTTGTTTTGGTTTTTAAAAGCTAAATGTCAGCAAATAGCCCTCTACAGAGGAGGGAAGGGATGTATGTGTTAAAAAGATGAGCTGTCAATTAGATGTCACAAATGAAATGCTCCAGATACAAGAAAGAAAATAATAACATCAGCAGATGTCAAAAAGCAAAAAAAATGGAACAAAACAAATAATTGTTTCAGGATACTGATGCATGTTATGCCAGTAACGTAAACATTCTTCAGTTCTGGTTCTTCTTCTCAAAGTGATTAATGAAATTAAGAGGGATGGGCAGAGAAGGAAATAGCTTCTATGTCAGGAGGCCCAAACAGTTATAACTGAAGTCTGTGAAATCATGAGTAAGGTTGGAAAGGAGCAATTAATTGCTGTCTTTTATTGTAGAGGAAGCAGGGATTTGAAGGGGTGGCAGATTAAACGCAAGCAAATAGCATAACATTTAGAATCTATAAAAATGCTTTTCACACAGAGTGCTGCAAGTTTGCAGAGTTTCAAAAACAGTTTGGTAAATTCATGTTAGAAAACTCCATTAGGTCACTGACCATAATATTATCACCTTCTTCAAGAAGGACTCAACTGTCTGATACCTTGATAGCTTAAGAAACAAAAAATTTTCACAATGTGGTCTTCCATCTCTGTTGTTTTCTGTTCTGATTTCTGTTTTCCAGCCTCTTTCCTTGGCACCTGCTGTTTGCTGTAGCTAATGGGGCTCTCAGATGGCTATAAAATAATGCTCAGGCTAAACTCTACTAATGACAAGTGTTCCGAATAAAACCCCGTGGGCAAAATGGGCTAACATAACATGATGTTTAAACATCACACAATCTGAATTAATTGCATGAATGTTATCTAAGCTTTAACCCATAAAACCAGTAGCTTATATACATGCAGCACAACTAAATTTATGCCGCTGAGTAGAAACGATAGGTTTTAATTATTTAATTTAAAGCTACCCCTACTCTAAAGCTATTGCCACTAGCATAGAGTATGCTTCTGCAACATTTAAAGCCTTGGGATTAGTGCTTTCTTATTTCAGCTGGCTGTTTCAAGGCAGCAGATAGGTTTGTCACATTTGGTATTTCTGATGTCAGCAATCAACAGTGTAACAGGCACTACAACGAGAAATAAAGGGCAATACCATCCTTCCCTAAAATGTGTGCAGGCTGCGGCACAGCATTTAAGTCCTTCTTTCCAAGCTACAAGTTGGAACAAGGATCATGGCCACCTCACCTCTTTGAAGAGTGCTTACAAAGTTTTTAGAAATATTTGTATCTTTAAAATCATTGCAGCCTTCCCTGTGGAGCAAAACAACCCAGAGAATGCTGTACTTTGCTGTCAGTGTTTCCTCTTGAGTTAGCAAAACACAGCAGCCTAGAGAACATTGTCATAGATTATTTTTTAGATCCTGCAGGCATTATAATGGCACAAACTAATGCAGCAGCTGGAAATGCCAGAGAAATTGAGAGTCTCAAGTGAAAAATGAAACCGCGGATGTGGGAGATGTTGAAAATCAGTGGCTGCTTGCTAGCACACAGTTACTCTGCTTGAAGCCAAACACAGACTGTGTGCTTTCCCTTCCTACCACACCTTCCTAAGTACAGCAAGTACATAAAGCCCACTAATACCTGCAGATCAGAAAACAGTAGGTATTCTGTGTGCCAGAAGCATTTTCTCTTTAGTTTGCATTTTTGTGAGAAATCCAGCAGTATTTCAAAGTTGCAGTCTTAAATACTCATGCAAGAATATTTTCAGACACTGTCTTCTGGAGTACTTAGTCTTGGTGTTTGTGCAAAAAGGATGTCTGTAAAGATCTTTCTTTTCAGTACATCTTCCATGTAGAGGTAATCTGTAATTATATCATTAGTATTGCAAAGATGCCCTCGTTGCAGGATTCTGGTGTTCAGCAGTTAACAGTTTTTCTTTAGATTCACCTTCTTTTTTCTATACAAGAACCACTGAAGAACAAGACAGAAATTAGTGTTTCAATTTTAACTTTGATAGGGTTTCTGCTTAAGTTAAGCTCAGATACAGAGAATTCCTATCTGGCACTTAGTTTTAGCCAATAAGTGTCAGATTTTTGGCAGTCAGTGAGTGCACAGCTAGTGCATTAGTGTGTTTCTCTGTACGTGAAATAGGAGGGAGGTTTCACTCTCGTTGCAAATCAGTCAAGAGCATAATGTAAAGAGAAACCTGATCATGCACAGCCCTTCTCACATGCATCAGAGCATTCTGGAAATTTAACACAGTTAAAGCAAGGAAAGGAGGAATGCATGTTAATAGAGAGTATGAAAACAAACAGGTCATCTGTGCTGTTAACCTGGAACACAGTAGTTGCAAGAATCTCATGACATGGTTAAGGAAAAGATAAAATATTTCAGAATGTTCTTACTTTGCTCAGTGCTGTGCTAAGTGTTAAATTAGGGGAGCTGATAAAACATATGGCCAGTGACATAGATAAAATTAAGACATTACGAGTTGTAGACTACAAACGTATGTTCACTAATAATGAAAATGATATTTATAGGTTAAATTAATTTTAAAGTTGTAGCTGTTTTGGGGTTGGGGAATGAAGAAGTGAACAGCAATACAACTGGACTGGATTTCAGCAAGTTTTGGAAAGGGTGATGTTCTTTCATGTCTACAAAACACTGGAGTGCATTTCAGCAGAGCAGCACTACTGCTGTTCTTCTGTGAATGGATTTCTATAAATGCCCAGCATGTAACTGATAGCACAGGCTAACTGGTTTTGAATTAGTTGGCTTTGCTGCTGGGGAGTCTACTGGGTTGAATTCAGAACTGGAGACATGAACTATGAAGTTAAAAGACCAACTTTGAAGATAGTTGTTTCTGGCTTGGGTGTGTGTTTTAACCTGAGGTAACAGAACAGCATTTTCAAGTCTGCGTGACTGAAACTAAGGATCAAAAATTATCCTCTAAAGAATTTCAGCAATTGTCTAAGAGCATGAACTGCCAGCTGTCAAATTCAGTAGAAGCAAAATTCAAAGTGCAGCAGACACTATTTTTGTGGCAGTCCCTGCAGTCTAGAAATGAAGATGAGTGCACACGCTAGGTAGCATTGCCCATGCCACGCACACATGATGGAGGTGATAATGTATGAGTTATGAGACTCCTGCAATCAGTGGCCATTTGTCTAAGAAACACAGATGACTGCTCACCTAGAAGAGCTGCTCTTCACATTATTGGACATTCAAAAACCTCTGACAAAGTTGTTTGAAAAACAAAACTTAACTTTTGGTAGCAGCCTATTGCCAAAATGATGGTTGTGGATCCTGTTGATCCAGCTGCGCTTGCTAAAAGGGACATGTGACAGAGCCAGCAATATGGAGGTACAGAAATGCTGTAACTCACTGGTGGGTACGTAGCTGCTAAACAACGGTCATGTCAGGAAAGATCCCTGATCTTTTTACCACTCCTGTTCTCTTCACTTGCCTTGGCTTTCACGCTTCTACAACACAAATAACAGAGGTGAGTCCCACACACAGAATGGGTGTTGTGTCATGAGTAAAAGCAGGTGTTTGTCATTTTAGAGCAGATATAGGCAACTTTCCTGAGAGCTTTGAATTAGGAATTGAAAGCATTTTGCATGGGAAGAAAATTGTTGTCTCTGAGTTTTAAAAGGATATTTGGATGGACAGTGTTTGTTTGTGCAAATTTAGGTGTTGGATAACTGTAGCCCTAAGAAATACCTCATGAAAATTTCTAGCAGCTACTAGACATCTGTGGTGGCAGGGGATTTGCTTTCACTTTTTAGGAAAAGTTCTATCACCCTGTTTCATACCTGGGAGTTAGGCTTGTGGTGTCAGTCTTTTGTCCTGGTGAGTCCCTTGTATAGAGCTTTTCATAAAATCACTTAGGTTGGGAATTATCTTCATTGAGTCTAACCTTAAACTTAGCACTGCCAAGTGTTTTGCTTGACGTAAGGAATTTGTCATTTCTTTGAAAGGAGCCATTGTTCATTATTAGCACAATGCAGTAATTTCCCCCATTTACAGGCTGAACTGTCAAAAGAAGAACAAAAACAGGGTTTGAGTGCTGTGAAGCTGATGAGGAAAGCTTCTAAGGATGTGTGCCGGTTACGGGAGCAGAGCCAGAAAGTGCCACTGCAGGTGCAGTCATTCAGGTATGGCCTGTTCTGCTTTTTACGCTCCTTCTCAAGTAGTAAAGATGGATGAATTATTTCTAAATATAATCAAGCATGCCCGGTAATATTAGTCAAAAATACACATGCCTTTGAATTGCAAGAAACGTCAGACCTTTCTGAGAGAGCTCCAAACTAAAGTTTCACAGACCTGGGGAGCAAGCAGGGTGAAAAGTTTCAGATGCCTGTGTGGATTCTGCTGTGGGTCAGTGTGTGACCATTGCAATGGCGTACCTCATCCTCATTAGACTGAGGGGCTTTATGTAATGGGATCTTTTCTGATGGTGGCAGGTCCCGTGAAGCAGGTGTCCCCTCAAGAAGTGGAACAGTACACACCTGTCAGGAAACTAACCACTGCTTGTGCCTTCCTTAAGACTTGCTATTCCAGAAAGACCTTGAATCCCTTCTCCTGTTTTCCTCCTTCTTTTGGTCGCAGGAACAGCACCAATTACATGAAGTAATTAATTGCTCTTGTATAGCATAAGCCAGAATAAACACTTCCTATCACAAACCTTAATTCTGGCAGATGTAAATTCCTAAAAGGCTGGGCAGTAAGTGGCAGGCTGTCAGCTAAAGGCTGCGCTTTGGTAGAAAAATAAAACTCAATTGAAAAATAACCATGGTTACTCTTCCGCACAGAAACAGTACTGCAGGCTCACTGAATCTGATTTGTCACTAACACCCATTTTTAAAGTTAGATTTCCTATGCAGGAATCCAGAAATCAAAGTCAGCTGTTAATAAGTGTGAAATGATTTTTTTTTTCCCCCCTTTTTATAACTTGGTCTGTTGTGAGCACCTTGAGAAATCCATAAGATAATAGGGGCCTGTGAGGCACATACTGCAAACCACAACTTAATGATACAGAATCAAAGTAGGGCCAAAAAAAGAGGTCTCTCAGAAAAAGCCACTGCATCTAAGCTCTTTATCATCTTTATGAAATTCAGGGCATCTTCAAACAGTTTTCACTTTCTATGCAAGTCTTGAGAAAGTTTTTACTGGTTCTGGTCATTCGACAGTCTCCACAGACAGACTGCTGCCCAAATTTACAGGAACATGTAGCAGTGCTCAAGACATCATTCCCCTGCAAGAAGTATATCACAGAACTAGATCTCCCTTAATCTTCTAATCACCACACTACTAGCCAAGGAATCCAATTTATACAGCTGATTTTCCAGAGCTAATTTTCCTCTGAACTGATGGTTTTGGTGGAACTCGAGCTTTGCCAGTATAAAACAAGGTTTAGTCTATTGGACAAATAGTTGCTTCCTAGGGCTGAATTGCAGCTGTACTTGTTACATTGCTGTGGCCTCACAGGCTACTCAGATATTGGCGTTTTTGAAGGTCTCAAGAAGAGTGACTCCTCTGAGCTGTAGGTTTAAGGCCTCCCAATACTTATCACTTGCTTTCCAGGCTGCTGGCAGACAAGCTTCTGTAAACTTGTTATGCTTCAGTAATCTCTCAGTTCATAGGAGACAGAAATGGTAACAGCACAGGGAAGGCAACTAGAGAATGGGCTGACAACTCAGCTTCTGAGTCTTGCCCAGGTACATTTTGTTTTTTAACCCCACTTTCCCCAAGTCAGGCTAAAATGTTTTGGTTTGCTTTGTTCACCCCCTTTGAAATGCCATCATAGAAAATGAAATACTGATCTAGCCACTGAAGTCTCATCATTGCAGTTATTGGTGAAATAAGATAAAAATTGCTATATTTATGTATAAAATATTTAATTACACTAGATAAAAATGTCCAACACTTATATTTATAGTTTATATGATATTTCAGAACTGGAGCTAGTTTTTTACATAAATCTGCTTAAGGAGGGAATTACGTCCAAACGGCCCACATGATCTAAATAAATTCTCTGTGTTTTCCTCACTGTGTATTTTTCCATACCTATAATTTTAAAGAAGTGTGCTGTAATATTAGCAACTCTACAGCAGATGACATTGGAGTCATGCCATAAATAGTAAGATAATAACTTGCTTTCTTTCCTAATTTCAGAGAGAAGATAGCATACTTCACAAGAGCAAAGATCAGTATACCAGCCCTTCCAGCTGATGATGTATAATTATGCATTATCACTGCAGTGTGTTTCCACTTGTTCATCTCTTTTCAGATGAACTCTGTAGTTCCAATAACCTGCTTTTAAAAATCTTCTATTTTACATTCACTATTGATATGTTTATTTGTAAAATATAGTGAATTGGATTGTTGTATGCTTAAAAAATGGCAAATCTTCCCCCAAAACTAGAAAACCAAAGTAGATTAATTTTGGTATGCTGATTTTGTACAGTTTGTATGTATTGGTTGTGTGTTTTTATTTTGTAAAGATGGAACAAAGGAACAAAGGCAGTACTGAGCATGTATCCTGTTGAACTGCACTGTGTTGAGAAATATTATGTTCAACAGAAGATTGTTTATCTTTTCACTGTTTTCATGTGAGCAGACTGTGAAGATGGCTGTTTTGCCATGCAATATTTTTGTACAAGAGTGTGACTTTTATAGTTTAAAAGTTAACTGCAAGAGTAAGCTCCTTTCCAAAACATCAAAGCTGCCTCTCAACAGCTGCTACTTAGATTTATCATCGATAATGGAATTTTGTTTTTGAAAACAAATTTGTATTTAATACGTTGTAGGAAGAGTCAGAGTTCAATTCAGTTTTGTGAATGTACAGTACTTTAACCTGCACTGAAAGGTTTCTTGCATCTGCAGGAGAGTGAGAAAGGCAAAGCAGACAAGTAACCCTAAAAACTTTTTATGGAAGTACCAAAAGGGGCAGCTGCTTTCTGAACTAGAAGCTGAATCAAATTCATAATACCAGCATTGCAATTGGAATAGTTACATCCACTGCATGCTTACAAAATGGAAGTTTTTGTCCTAGAGGCTGTCATATTGCTGACTAGGAACAGGTAAAAAGTGTTTGGGTTTACAGATATGAAGATATTTTATTAAGCCATTGAAACCAGAAGAAACTGTCAGATACTGAGAAATCTGAAATCTTGCTTGTAAGAGAGAAGAAAGAGCTCCTGAAGCTCTTTGAAGTCTTCACATATTTAAGAACAATATCTAACATTTTTTCAAATACCCTGTGTGCCTTTGTGGGTGTACATATGGTTTAAGAAACAGATGTGAATGGCACATTGCAAATTTGTCCTGGATGAAGCAGCCCACTACACTGTTACAAGTCCAGAACATTAGATACAGGTATTTAAATAGTCTGCTTAGAGTCTTGCCTTCTCTGAGTAATGTGTTAAGGAGGTAGACACTGCAGAAAACGGAATTGTGTCATTTTCTGAGTGCAACATATTAAGTAGATGTATTTAATTCACTGGCTAAAGTTTTCTTCCCCAAGCAACATGCCACATAAGCACAGACTTCATCTGTCAAAAGGGCTATAATCACTTGGTGAGAAAATGGAAGCAAATACAACGACGCTATGGTAGCAGCTGTCTTAAATTCAAAGTGACAATTCTGTGAGGTCTGCGTAGAACCCAAGGGTTTACTTGTGCAGAAATACATCCATTCACTTAAGTGTACAGCCAGACATGCTGGTCTGGCCAAGGTGACTGAACATCCTCTATGAATGCCCCATTTGTTGTTTGCTTCTTGGGTTTGAGATAACACTGATGTGTAAAAGGACAATTTAAAAAAAAATCTGATTATTTAATGTAGAGGTGAAATGAAGGTTGACAGTTTCAACTTCTCAATTTGATTATGTAAGTTGTTTGTAGAGTGATGTTTAGAGGTGTACTTCTGTGATTTTTTTTCTTTTATTTATTTACGTCTTATTTATGTTCGGTTTAATATAGTTCAGTTCTGGCCATAAAAATATTTGACATTAAGGATGCTATTGTGAAAAAAATATTCAGAGCTGTGTAAATTCTTGCCAGATTAGCTGTTTCACCTCACATGTTGAATGGTTTTCCAAAAAAAACCAATATAACCCAAAAAAAACCAATATAACCCAAAAAAAACCAAACCAGATGGTACCATATTTTTGTTTGTAAGCTAGAGGTGAGGTCAAAATTTAAGGGCTGCTGACTTTAGTTTGCAAAACTCATTTTAAAATGAGAGACGTGAACATACGTACTCCTCTTGTTTTCCAAATTGGTCAAGCTGAACATAGTTACAGGCAGCTGTTAAAGCAGTTCTAGGGGTTGAGTTTTGTTTTGGGTTTTTTTTTAAACAGACTATTCACACTTGAAATATTCAATAAAATAAGCTACAATACTAATACAAATACCCCACCAGTTTAAAATTACAAATATTACTCTTGAAGTGGAATTTACTCTGCACAGCAGGGGCTAATGACTGTCCTTAGTTCTATTTCCAGGTACCAATGCATACAACAAAATCTAAATATTACTGCTAGAAGAATATTTAGCCAAATGAGCAAAGTTTAGCACAAATTGTAATAGAACACAAATCAAATAAGATGTATTTTTTTAAACTATTGCTATGTTTATACTGTATTAAATATAAAATGCTCAGGACTGAACTAAATATTTAATCAGGTTATATTCTGAATGTGTTACTGTTCTAATTTTGTCTGTAAGAGTACGCAAGTACGTCACATAGATTAATTTGTCTCTGCACTTTCCATGTGTTTCAGTGATTGGAAGATACTTTTTTTTAACAAAGTGCTTTCCCAGACCAGTGTTTTATTTAATTATTTTATTGCTGTTCTATTGTCTTTATATGCTTTTTGCAGAAACAGGTGGCTGCTACAGGTTTGTCAGTGTAAAACCACTGCCCTTGCTAGGAAGTTCCCATCAATCACTGACAAGTCTTAGGACGTTATATAGAAACTGATTCTTATGCTTGAAGTTAGTTTTATACATTTCAGTTAAAACTGCACTGTGTCTTACATGAGATGGAGAACACCTAGTTTACTGCAAATTATGCAGGTCCAGGGAGCATTATTCTAGGCTGTACTGTATTGGATTTTTGTAATGCATGTTGAACGAGCTCTACAAACTATTTCAGGACTTAAACTAATATTTTTGTAAAAAAAGACATTGTTTTAAACAGCCCATTTAAAATATGGTCAATTCTTCATGCTTGCCTAGAGAATAACCATTTTATACTTGCTTATCCTAAAAAAAACATACAAAGCTACTGAAAAAGATCAACTGATCAGATACTGGAGGAATACAGAGGTGAGTTAGATCACCCAGCATTCATCAATTAACACAATTAAAATTGAGGGTAAGTAGTGATTGAAGCAACTACTTAGTGAGAAACAACCTCTTCTCATCTTGTAAACAGTAACCTGTCTGTTCAGCAGACCTTTCTTACTGTAAGGCAGGAAGAAATCTGAAAACCTGATCTCTCCCCTTTTAAAGTCTTCCATTTCCAGTGTCCAGATGTCGGTGGGTGTCTCGCATATCTGCCATTGCATATTGCTCTGGCAGTTGGTGGTCAGCTGATAAGCAGAGTGTGGAGAGGAGAAGAGATGCCCCTAGAATTATAAAAAATCCACCGAACCAGCCACTGAACAGTGCATCTCCCATTTCCCATCTGGGCACAATCTCTGGTACATCTTCATCCCAAAATTCCTGGATTATAGTATGGGTAACCCAAGAAACAGGGACTAAGGCCAGAACTCCAGACATCCACAGAAGTATTCCTCCAAGTAGCAACAACTGTTTCTTTAGCTTCTGCCCTGTGTGCTCCATCTTTAAGCAGTCCAAACCAAGACTAGAGATGACAAGGCTCAGAAGTCCTAATCCATTTGATGTAGATAATAAAATCCTGGAAATCCTGAATTCTAGAGGCAAAGCTAAGAAAGAATCAAAGTCTTTACACTGTGTCCCTCCTACATCTTGGACTATACAGGTTTGCCAGAGTCCCATGGTCCAGAGCTCCAGTACATTTAAATCTAAGTTGAAGTTTTTCCAGTCTGGTAGATAGTTACAGGTACCAGTTAAAATCCATCCCAGTACAGACACCAGCAGTCCAGCTAACTGTAGCTTGTGTCTGTGGACCAGCTTCATATTTAGCAGTCACAGAAGCTCTAAACTGCTCACCTTCACAGACACTTTTCTCATCGATTCTTTGCCATAGAGAACATAAAACAATACTTTATGAAGCATGATATACTCCTCCCCTCCTGCTGTTGCCTGATTCCACATGTAGTGGAAACCAGTAATGGGTAAACCAATAGCTCAAGGGTGTGGCCACAGCTGGGCTTACCTTTCCTTAGTTTTGTTTTGTTTGTTTTTTTAAAGAAAAGCCTGTGTTTTGCATTTCCTCCATCTGCCAAAGCATTACAACAGCTCTGCTAGTGTATTTTTAACCAAAGTTTTAGTACCACACTGATACACTTCCATGTACAGCACACGTTGCTGTCTACTTTGTGGCCAGTTAGCCTAGTCAAAGGTTGCAGGCTCAACATGCTGCTAGAAATGTGAACGGAGCTTAAGGAGCCTTGGCTAGAATGCATGATGCCTCGATACCTGCAGTGTAAAAAGATAGTGCAAGTATTTTTTAAAGCAGCATTTCTCAGCCTATTTTTAGTTGATAAAGTATGAAGGTGACAGAAAGGGTTGAAATAACTGGTATGGGCAGCTTCATGTGCTGGGCTGTTACAACAACCAAGTAACACAATTACTTGGTATAAAGCACTCACCCCCTAACACCCCATGCACAAAGAGACATTCAGAAACCTGCAGTCTTCCTAGCACAACAGTTTCCAAGTACACGGAAAAACATGATTTCATGCAGTCACTGTGTTCAGACTGTTTAAGATGTAACAGCTCAAGTTTGCACTAGACAAATGGAGAACTGCAACCAGGAGTCAAGCTTTGAGGCTTGTTGAATTGGTTGCATATGAAAAGCAAGCCTATGCTCGTTAAAAGCCAAGCTGTAAGGGACCGTGGGCAGTCATTTTCAGGATTGTATGGTGCTCCTGAGAAAGCAAAAGCACCCTTTCTGTGCAGTCTATGAAAACTTCAGCATCCTGCTGTGAAACAGTTTTGAAACGGTTCTGCAGGTGAGAAAACACCACCCTCCAATGCCAGTTATAGAGGAAACAGACATAAGTTTAGGCAATCAGCTAGGTAACAAAGAGTCTTTTGAACTGCTGCTGGAACAAGCTCCTGACTTACACTAAGGTTTGGAAAAGAGAGAGCAGTCTTTCTGTCCTGCTTAGAACCTTCCATTTTAAGGCCTAGTTTCAGTTTCTAAGTGTTGACACTGATCTTGCTGTTCTGCTACCACATAGTGGATGGAAGATGGATGAATGTCAGTTAAACAGCTTGTGCAACTAAGCAGGGATCCGCCTAATATAAGACAAAATCCAGCAAGCCAGCCAACGAATAATGCTTCCCCAAAATCCCACCTGGGAACAATATCTGGTATATTTTCATCCCAAAATTCCTGAACTGTGGAATGGGCAACCCAAGAAACTGGGACAATAACTGTAATCCCCGATATCCAGAAGAGCATTCCTCCAAACAGCAACAGCCTTCTCTTTTGTTCCTGTTGTCTTTCGCCAATTTTCAAACAGTCCAAGCCAAATCCTGAGAGCAAGAGGCCCAAAAGCCCTGATCCATTGGAAAAAAACATCAAAACCCTAGAAATTCTGAGCTCTGGAGGCAAAGCTAGGAAAGAATCAAAGTCCTTGCACTGCATTCCGCCTTCTTCCTGGACAACACAAGCTTGCCAGAGTCCCATGGTCCAGATCTCCAGTTCATTCAGTTCCAAGTTAAGATTTTTCCACTGGGGTAGATAGGTGGTGAGACAGGACAGGATCCATCCCAAGAGAGAGAAGAGTATGCCACTTAACTGCATCATTGGCCGATAGACCAAGGCCATTGTAAAAGCAGAGTCCCAAAAGCTTGAGGAGGAAGGTCTCCCCAGCAGTTCTGCAACAACTGCTACCTTGAGTGATGGTGGAAGCTATGATGATTTTACTTCTCTGCTGCCCCAAATATAAGCCCTTGCTGTTAACCCTTTGTTGGCTCTGAAACACTTTTTTGTTCTTCATGAATATAAAGTTTCACATAAAGGACGAAGGACTTCACTAAACCATGAGTTAGGCTTTCCGATAAGGATTTGATCTGTTACCTTCCAATTTGCTTGGTAAAATTATATCCCAATGCCTGATGATTACAAGCCTGAGGATGAACAAAGAGGGCTCTATGACCCCTCACCTTAAAACACAATAGAAATCTTTGTGCTTCGATACGGATTAATTAGATTTTAAGTGGTGATAAAAAGTCAGCTCTGTGTGCAACAGGACTTCATTGTAATAGCTAAATTTGAGATTTCAGGGATGTAAATCAAGGCCTTGTAAAGAAAGGTAGACTGTTTGCCTATAATCTTTATTCTTAGACTTCCTCAACATACATAATGGCTTATCTTCCACTGCCCTGTTTTATGTCCCCAGCACTGTAAAAGACACTTTGTAAAAGATCCTTATGGTTCACATTTTCTACATTCATTTCTTTAAAAATGGGCTTTGTTTTGACTGACTCTTAAGGAGAAAAGGAGAAGGCTATGGTGAAAGTAGCATAGAAAATGAAATTCTAGACATCCTTCCACCATAATGAACCCAGGCAGATCAGCAGACAGCATAAACTTTACCTGCCCCAGGACCTCAGCAACACCCTGGTAGCAGCTTACACCAGCTCCAAGTGTCCGCTTTCCTAGAGCCCATGTCCCAGATGGCACTGAGTGTATACACTTAGTGTCTAACAACATCTGGCACTCAATGCTGCCGGGGCCAGGAATGCCTAGTACCTTTTGATCAAAGCAAGATACCATTACTCTATGACCCCATTAGGAAACCCTGCTTTTTTTCCCTGCTCTCACATTAGCTGTGCTTGTCTACAGGGTCAGCAAAGAGAACATTTCCCTGCTCTTCCATTCCACAGGTGTAACAGCACAGCCTATAAAAGGAGGGAGCTAAGCAGTGTGAACACATGCACACACATGTGAGATGCTTTCCAGTCTGTCATGACTTAATTTCCTAGATGTGATCATGTATTCAGCTCATATTTTAATTCTCAGTAATTCAAAAGAGTTATCACATGATGGAGAAACATAGTTTTGCTTTTGAACTTTTAAAAAACACCCAAGAGCATAATTAAATTTCACTGTGAAAAGATCTCCTCTTCCTCGTATCTGCATTGAGTCTTAATTTCTACGCCTTGTGTTTTTCTGTTGCAAGCTGTGAAGAGTCACCACAAGGAGAGGCTCTGTTTCCTCTCTGTGTACCAACCCAGTCAAATGGCTTACACCTGGTTAAAAAGAATTACCATGCCCAAGAGCAGGAATCACCAAGGATATTACTGACAAGATTGGGAATAAATTGATACAGCAAGACTTTAACTTTGGCCACCCACTAGAGAAAAGAAGCAAAAAGACCAACCCTGCATTCATTCAAATGCCAGATTGTATTTTCAGATTTGGCAGTGTCATTTCTCTTCCCTTGCTGTGCTCAGAGCAAGACTGCTCGTTCTGGAAACAATCACAACACTCAATGAGAAACTCCATCATACCATCTGAATCATTTTTCAGATAAACAACTACACTTCAGGAGTGTGTCTGCTCATTCAGGGACTACATGCTTATTTGACTTTAAAATCATGGTTACTGCCAGACTACTGCTGGAATGCTGCTGCACTTCTCAGTGAATATTTAGCATTTTCTTCTCTGTTCCCAATTCCAACAGTCAAAACAGTGAGTAAGCACAAGATCATGCATGTGAAGTTCATTCTTTTGCTAATGTTTGCCACAGCTAGAGCAGTGTGCCAGCCCTCAAATTTTAGCAATCAGATGCATTCAGACCACTGCATGACTAAGATCTGCCAATTAAGTTCTGCAACTTACTATTAACCACATGCTAACTTAGAGCAAGCAAAGCTTCCTTTTACTGTTGTGTGCAAGACTATAAAAGAATTCTTGTTCTTAGAGTGGAAAAACAAACAAAAAACAGGTAAGACTTGCCTTGTTAGCAGGATACTAATAAAGTGTGAAAGGCTTTTCCTTGAAATTTACTGAACTCGTGAGGAAAAAAAACAAACAAAAAACCCCAACACCCACCAAAAAAATCACCAAACAGCTTTCAGCTGAACTATGTAAATTCTTCGTCAGTAACTTTCTTAGGACTATCTCCTCATCTCCTCTGTCCTTCCCCAGTCCCCATTGTTGTTTCTTCCTTTCTCTTGCATCTAAAAAAGATCTCATTCCCCAAATAATTTTATTTTGGTAGACTTGTGCCTCCACAGAAGGTAACATGTCGGAATTACTGCAAAGCCTAAGGGCTAAAACTGGCCTCCCATCAGAGCAAACTGGCCTCACTGCTCAGAGCAAACCCAGGGTGCACTGTTGTATCATCACAGTGACAAACAACATCTGCACAGCCTGAAGGAATAGATTCCCTCAAGGGGTTCAAGTTGATAGCCACTACCCCTCAAGCCAGTGGGGCTAGGGACTTCCCCAGCTCACACAAGTGAGCTGCCCCAGGACCACTCTGCCCTTCTTCCACTTGCTGTAGACACACAGATGGGTACATCTCACACTTGCTGCCGTTCCTGTTTGACCCGTCCAGCAGACAGTTCTGAGACACACTGAGCTTCCATACCTCTCATTAGACAATGCTTGAGAAGAATATAGTGCAGATGGTCATGATCAGGTTCCTACAGTTCCAGTAATACTGTTTAAAGCAGTGGAGATCACATCATTCAAAGTAACTCCAGGCATCATTTTACAAACATGATTTTTTAACTAAAGCAGAATGGGAATGATCAGTTTGCATATTGTTTGTGCAGGTAAGTATATTAAAATTATTACTCTTCGTAAAACCAGGAAGAACAGAAGGATTGTGAATCTTATTGCAGGTCATACATATTTTCTTCAAAAGCTTTAGCACAGCACTAGCTCTTCTGGGAACCTCCATGGCCAGAGATAGATACACTAATCCTTTACCCCCTGCAAAGAATATTAGGGAATTGTTGTCTTTACAGAGCTCTGCAGCCCACAGAATTCTTCAAGTATTTTATGTTCAGCATAAGCAGGAAAAAATACCAGACGCAGCACTTTGGGAGCTGATCAGGCAATTTAATTCCACAAAAGCAATCTGTGTATTATAAGAGACTGACTCTTTCCTATACTTCCTTCATAAGGCATAAACATGTTGATGTTGTGGGCTTGTTTATTCTCTTCCAGCAGTCCAAAATCAGGCTCACCTGTGAGATACAACTGTCTCCAGTAATATTCCCCAGATACTACCATAATTTTTGCTAATCTGAAGATAGTCACAGAATTCCCTACATATTTTCATTGCTCATTTAAATATCTTGTATTTTCATGAGTATTTTACAGGTTTCTCTTTAGATTCACATCTTATAGATACATATGCAAAAGACAGAAAAATCTATATGCCAGCTCTTATTTCCATAGCTGAATCTTAGTTACAGCCAGTAAAACACAGCTGCTGTCAGAAGCTGGCAAAGCAGTGTCTTTGGCATCTTCCAACAAGTGAGTTAATTCATTCAGACTGCCAGTCTTTTTCTTTCCACCTTATTGCTTGAACTGGAAGTCGTGGTAGTTTGCGTTTTCTTGCCCAACTATGAACCCATTTCTTTGTGACACTAGAGCATCTCTGGCTTCATACATACAGTATGCCCTTCAGTGAAATCAAGAGAAACACCAAGCAAAGAGCACAACCCATACTGCTATCCCCATATTGACTTACTGCATTTAACTGAACTTTGACCAAAAAAAAAAATAATAAAAAAAAGGTATTGGTAGATTCTACAGTTTCTGGATGATTCAAAGAGCATCCCCGTTGAGAGAGATTGACTTCTGTGAAGAATTATCTCCATGTCCCCAACCACTGAGAGTCAGACTTTGCAGCAAAGTGATAGCAGTCATATCAGACACATTCTGGCCTGCTAATAACACAGACTGATTTGAACTTTAGTAAAAAAAGTTATGGTTCTTCTGTTTGATCTCCTCCTCGTTTCCCCCACTGAAACTACCAGTATCAAGGTAGATGCAGCCTCGTACAGAGCTGGAAGGATAGTGCTCACGTGAGAAGTCCATCGAAGCAACCTGACGCAACACGCACAGTTGTACAAGTGGTACTGTCTGTCAAACACCTGCCTGAACCCTACTGCGATCCGCAGCAGCAGCTCTTAATTATGGACACTTAAAGGCAATTGTGAAAGCAGGGAAGAAAAGCAGTATGGAGAGGGGTAGAGTGGTGATGAAGATGACGATTTCCATTTTGTAGGGGGAAAGGAGAGTAACTTCTAAAGACAGACATACAGATAGCTCACAGTATCATTGCACTTTCATAAACCATCTAACTCAGTATTTAGAGGTGGTGACTTTTGGGACTACATTCTTTATTTCTGAGTTGCATCCAAAGATAAAGTCCCTTTGCTAGGGTGAATGCTAGGGTGCTGCTAGAGCAAAGGTTACAGAAAGAGATAAATATTTTGTGGAGAAGAAAGCAGAGGAGAAGAGTCCAGCAGAGACAAAGCAAATCATCACCACTTCAAATCCATCCTTCCTGATGCAGATTGAGAATACAACCCAACAGTGCAGCCATTGGTGCACCAGGGCTGGCATGCAGAGAGTAATGGGAAGTTGGGGTGAAGACAGAAATAGAAGGTGAGAACTCAGACAGTACATGCCTTCAGAAGAGCCAGGAAGGGGCTTCAGAAACTTCTCACACAAGAAAACGCACAGCCATCTCTGGCCCTGTAAACAGGACTCCCCTCCTCAAATGGTTATATGCTCAGCTCTTCAATAAGGCCAGGACTGTCTAACCCTGCAAACCTTCCCTTGTCTGGTGTTTACTGGATGTAATTCATTAAGCAACTTCAACAAAATTCTATTATGTATGCCAAAAAAATTACTCCTGCAAGTGGAAGAGCTTGCTAACAGTTTCACTTCTGTAACATTAATCAAAAGCTTAATGGATTAACGGTAGTTGGACAAGATCTAGAAGGGGAAAGAATTGAAAGGGTCACGCACAGCAAGGCAAAACTGCCTATTTCTTCATTAGAGACTTATTCAAGAGATTGAAATGAGAGAGAGTATATTTGCCATCATCATACTGGAAGAATAAAGAATGCTTTAAGGCTCAGTACCTCAACCTCTGCAGAAACCTTTCCATCACCATCCCAATCCAGACTTGAAAGTGAGGGTTGACTGGGTTAGAAAATTAGCCGTATTACTCAGGGAAATATTTTTGATGTGCTGTCAATACAGGAGAGTACTGTAAATATGAAAACTCATGTCACTTGAGCAGTGATTGGAATGTGATTTCCTTGAATGATGGAAGTCTAAAAAATTAATTTAGAGCTCTGAAATGTGTAGACTTATCATTATCTCTCCCTTATTAAGAGATTCTGGTTCAATAGAGTGTTACACATATATATTTCTATAATGCTCTTCATTTAACACCTGAAAACAATTACTGTAATAAGTTTTCATTCCTGAAGATACATTTCTTATTATCAGTAAACTTACAAGAAATTATTTGTAGTACCCAGTTGATCCTACATGGGGAACTGTTATTGCATGACAATAGGGACTAAAAAAATAATATGGACTTGTTAACCATAAATTAGAAGACTGCACGTACCTTTTAGCATCATCCTAGCCAATGTGAAGTAAGCCATGAGGATTTCTGAAGGAAATGTGAGGCACCTGTGGCATTTTATCTGCCGTAATTGATATTTGGGGGAAGGGGAAAAAAAAGCTGGAAACATTTTTGAGCTACAAAATGCAGAAAGAAAATATCTTTCTTAGCAGGCAACTCTTCTCTCTAGTGTTGCTGATCTTTTTGGCTAATAAAACACAAACCAACAAAACAAATGGGGGAGGGAAGGCAGGGAGCTTTCCTTCTCTCCCAGTATTGAACCTATGTTTAAATATCTCCCCACAACTGAAATCTAAACAACTTTACAAGTGAAAGAGTTCATGACACCCTGTCATCAACAAATTATACCATTAAAACTTAAACACACCCCTTATTGTTGTCCTTCATTATATTCATGCCCATCACTTCTCTCTACTCCCTTTCACCTTCACTACTTCACGTCAAAAAAAGGCGCTATCTATTCAGATGCCTTAAAGCAGGGGCAGAGGGGAGGGAGTGAAGTAGAGATAGCTGGTCATGAGAAAGAGATGGCTGCAGGGAGAGAAGAAGAAACAGCATTTTTTTCCCTTCACTTTCTCCTGGTCCTCCCATCGGTTGTGGCCACCCATCAGCACCCTCATATACCAAATACTACCTGCAGAGGTGAAAAGGATGATGCATAGAATCCACTAACACAGCTAATGCATGGTGCACTGCAAAATACGGTACAGCTGAGAAGTGAGACTGCAGGAGTTCTGATTAATTCTGTACCAGTAGATCAAGGTAATGTCTGCCTGTGTTCAGTATCAACCCAGAGAAAGAGAATGCTGAAGGCTTCCAATACCATGCCTCTGCAACGGTTACATGATAGTTATTTTTTAACTAATCGGTAACGACTGCAAAAGATATTTAGTACTTTCCCAATAAGCCAAATTATCACAGTTTCTAAACAAACTTGCATAGAGATGATGGCTGCCTCCTTGCCATCAAACACTTAAACAGAGAGTGCTTTATTGTAAATGAAAGGTAGTGGATAGGCTTAGGTTCCAACTACAAGAAACAACAACTGTAATCATCTTCACAATTATTTCCCAGTACAGAGATAACCTGTGTTCACTTGAGTAGACATCTGCTTTGAATTCTTTGGTCATTCACAAGAGTATATTTTTTTCTTTTACAGAGTACAAGTGATTCTGGGAAAGTGACTATTCTGCAACACAGTCAAGTCTTTGTATTGTTATATAAAATCCCATGTAGACTAAAGGCAGCAACTGAATGAGTTAAAGGAATGTATAAACACAATGCAGACATAAATGTAACAAAACCTCATACCTTTGTAAAGCAACATTCACTAATGCAAGGATGACAGCACCAGACCAGGCCAAGCTAAGAGTTTTATCTAGCCCAGCAGGAAAAGAATACAAGATAAGAACAGATTGATACTGTCCCCATCCTACAGTGTGAAGATCTCTGAGGCTGAGCTTTACATCTTTGTGTTTAATAGCTGTGTTGGAAATTAATAATATGTTATTAATTATGAATATTAATTTATGGATGAATGTTTTTGTTTTTTTTTTTTTTTTTTTTTAATCCCTGAGATTCTTTGGATTTTCGGTCAACAGGAAGTAGTTGCACAAAGAGTATTTATAAAATCAGAATTAAACTGTTTAATCAATCAGAACTTAGAATTTTTCCTGTTTTCACACTCCTGTTTTCCAACTACGCTTATGGAGTCTCAGCATTAACTCCAGCATAAGTACAGTATAAGCCAGGCAAGGTCATGGAAAAGGTCATCTTGAGCGCCATCATAAAGCACCTACAGGATGGCCAAGGGATCAGGCCCAGCCAGCATGGGTTTAGGAAGGGCAGGTCCTGCCTGACCAACCTGATCTCCTTTTATGATCAAGTTACCTGCCTGGTGAATGTGGGGAAGGCTGTGGATGTAGTCTACCTGGACTTCAGCAAAGCCT